>VXBP01009276.1:541631-555157 GCA_013400115.1 Rhinopomastus cyanomelas | reverse complement strand
CCTAGCAAATAAAATTCCCTCACATGTATAGCACGTGATGGCACATCTTTGGTTTGTGTTTATCAGTCACCTTCCCTTGCTCTGGCCTCCCCACTTCTCTGGGATGGCAAGTTGGTTGTTGTATTTGAGCTGGGAGCATGAGGTTATTTCAGAGAGCGCCAGCAAAAACCTTTATCCTGCCTGTCCCTACTGAGGAAGAGCAGCTGACCCTGGACCCAGCTCCACACTGGGGAACAGAATAAGTGGGTCCATGCCCTACTAGGAGCTGAGTGAGGTCAGGAGCCACATGAGCTCCCAAAAAATCCCCCACCAGCGCTGGTGACCCGGAGCTTCCCCTGTGTTAAACAATGGGGAATGAGGACACCAGGTTGAGGGGGAATTAGAAGGGGGTTCTGTTACCCCCTGGGCAAAGACCAGGAGTCCAATGGGGTGAAATGAATGAGCCGTCTCTGCCGGGGCAGTTGCTAGCAGGGCTGTGGCCATGGCATGCAGAGGGATCCTAGTCATCATCCTCCCCACCACCGTAGAGGTCAGCCAGCTTCTTGAAGCGGTTGCCCCACTCGTTGAGGTAGTCGTAGTCCTGGTCACGGTCAGAGTCGGATGAATTGAGAGAGCTGAGTGAGGTGGCTTCCGAGCCACTGCCCTCGTAGTCAAACACCAGCAGTGAGTCGTACGGGGGTGCCGTGGGGTCTGTGTCAGCTGCCTTTAAGTTCTGCACGGAAGGGAAGATGGGTCAGTGCCCATCTCTCCTGGGCTGGGGGGAACACAATGGTGTCGCTGTGGATGTGGCTCACCTCATCGATGAAGTTTCCAATTTCATCAGGGTTGGCGGGTCGGGGCCGGTACTGGGGGGCAGCCATCAGTGGGGGAGCCACATCATTGCGGATCACCTCAGGGCGAGCATCCAGGCCCCGGTGCAGCTGGCTCAGATCATAATCCTGCGTGGTGGGGACATGAGGAGATGAGACTTGAGAGATGACCACAGGGCACCACCAGGCAACAACTGGCACTGGGGTGTGCAGGGTGACCACAGGCACAGTGCAGCCCAGTGTGATCATCCCACCTGGTCCTCCTCACCACCACCCTCTTCATCGTAGTGGTAGACATTGTCCCGCATATCATCCTCAGGTGGGAGCAGTGGCTCCTTCACCACAGTCCTCCGCCTTGCAAACAGCAGCAGCAGCAGCAACAGAACTGTGTGGAGAATACAACGGTGTTAGGGTGAGGGTGGCCCTGTCCCCATCCCCAGTGTGTCCCGGGTACTCACTCAGCAGTGCCAGGATGCCCCCCAGAATGCCTAGGATGGCAGGAACGCCCAGGCCACCAGCGATGTAGGCTCGTCGCTCGCAGTTCTTGGCGGGTCCCTCACAGTCACAGACCTGGGCCCTGACAGGTGTCGTCTGGTCCTTGCCCTGTGCGTCCGTCAACCGCAGGAACACTGTGTACTCCCCTGGCTCCAGCTCCTTCACCAGCCTCAGCACCAGTCGATCTGACAGCAGCAAAGAGAGGGGCTGGCTCACAGATGGGTCCCCATACTGGGGACACACCCACACTGGTGCTGGGGCTGCAGTACTCAGGGTGGGTGGCCAGAATGACTTCCACCTTTTCCGGTCACAAGGACGGTCCAGTTGGCCCCAGAGCCATGCACCAGTGCAGCCTGGAAGGGATGTGTGTTGGGGGGCAGGTCCTTGTCAACGATGCCCAGTGTCTGCTCTTCGGGCTGCCGACTGCAGACATCAAAGCTCCGGGGCTCCGGTGTGGGGCCATTGTCGTTCACGTCCTGGAGCAGGAGGAGCAGCGTCCCCGTGCCAGTGGCATCCGGTGACCCTGCAGGGCAAGGGGTCAGCATGCAGCCCAGGCAGAGGGCCCAGACAGCCACAGGGGAAAGAAGCAGGTGGGGGTCAGCAGCCCCATCCCCTGCTCACCGCTGTCCACAGCCAGCACGATGGCCTTGTAGGTGCTGTTGATGGCGTGCACTGACTCCCGGTCCAGGGGCTGGGCTGCTGTGACGATGCCGTTCTCGGGGTCGATGGCCAGCCACCCCGCTGGGTCACTGCCCATACGGTACCTGGGGCGAGCGAGGGCTCAGCAGTGCGTGTGTGGGGAAGGGGTGTAGAGCCCAGCAAGCACTGCGTGACCCCCTCAGACCCCCAGCACTGCCCAACATCACCAAACCTCTACTCACGTGATTCGCTGCCGCTGGTCCCTGTCTGGATCTCGTGCTGTGTAGGAGGTGATCTCATGCCCCAAGGGCAGGTCCTCCATCACCTCCACCCGCTTGACTGGTGGCATAAAGACGGGGGCTTCGTTCACATCTCCCACCACCACCAGGACGCTGGCAGTGGAGAGTGGCAGGGACGCAGCAAAGGGGATGGCGTTCTCCACCGTAACCTCCAGGTTGTACTGGCTCACGGCTTCGTAATCCAGGCCCTGGGAGAGGATGGGGAAGCAAGGCCTTGTAGTGCTCTGGGGTGGCACCCCAGGTAGCTGCTGGGTGGCTGGCAGACAGCTGGTGCTGGGGTGGCTGCGCGGCAGCAGGACCCACCTTGGCGGTTTTCAGGATGCCATCGTTGGTGTTGGGATCGGTGGTGATACTGAAGGCACCGTCCTGGTCCCCGCTCTTGATGTGGTAGACAGCTTGCCAGGCAGGGGAGCCCGGCATGTCCCGGTCCTTCACGTGCAGCCGGGTCACCACCACTCCCACCTCATTCTCCTTCACTGTCCCCTCGTACTGCAAGAGAGGAGGGAGGACAGTGACAGTCACCCAATTGTCCAAGTCACCACTGGTCNTTCTCCTCAATGTAGCCAACAAAGACTTGCTTGGTGAAGATGGGACGGTTGTCGTTCTGGTCTGTCACGGTGATGATGATCTCCATGGGGTCCTCCACAGGTTGCCCATTGGCTGACACGGCATGGGAGAAGAGCTGCAAGGGTCACTGTCAGCTTATGCCCAGTCCCAGGAACCATCCCCTCTCAGTCCCAGTTCCCCACTCACGATGTATTTATCGATGTTCTCCCGGTCCAGTGGCTCTGTCACCTCCAGCCATCCTGTCTCCCTCTCAATGGTGAAGACTCCCACAGGGTAGGTGTCTGCTCCCTGCCCCGTGATGCTGTAGAAGACCTTGGTCTCCTTGTCCTTATTGGATTTTATCTGGCAACGGAATGAAACGTGGAGTTACGGGGATCCCGAGACCCCCCCATGCCCTTTCTTTGTAGGGCCTCATACCTGCACCAGCTTCTTGGGGAAAGGCCCCCGCTCGTTCTCAGGGCAGTTGATGGGGGGAATGACCCAGTCCCTCTTCTGCCGTCGAAAACCATGAGCATTCTCGGGGAAGGTCAGCACAGCAGGTACCACCTCCTGCGATATGTTGAGCAGCTTGGTTTGGTGCCAGCACAGAACCATGCTGAACTCCCAGGGAGTTGGTCTGTGCTCACCCCAGGGTAGGGGGCTGTGCTGACCTGCTGCTGAGGTTGATGGTAGTTGTGCCACCTGCTGCGCAGGGTCACCTTGGCTGAATGCATCTCACCCGCAGCATCCCAGGTATATATGGAGAAGGTGATCTTCTGCCGCCGCAGCTGCACTGGCCGCGTCGCAGAGATGATGCCATCCCTGCTCACCTTGAAGCGCTGGTCTTCAGAGAGGTACATGGCACGCAGCGGCTCACCACAGTCCACAAAGCTCACTGGGAACAGGGAGAGCACCTGGGTTAGCAAGGGGCTTCTGCTGCTGCCACAGGACAGTGTGACACAAGCAATCACAGTGGGGGGGGGGGTGTCACAGGCGCAGTGGGATGCACCACACAGTGCCAGGATGGGCAGGGTGTGTAGCACAGTGTGTCGTTGCCATGGCTTTGGAGCAGGACTGGACATGGCACACCCTGCCATACCACAGGATCCTTGCCTGCCTGTGGCAGCAGGACAAATGGCAGTAGGTACAGTTTATCTCTGCTATGCATGCCACATCCATCCCCACACATGTGTCCCCTGTGCCCAGGATGACTTGTGGCTACTGCTGATCCAGCTGCTTTTTAAATGAAAACAAGGGCCTCAGGCACCCACCACAGACCAGGGCAGATGGTGCCTTGGCATCACTAGCTTGGGACCCTGCTGGGGTGTGGTACAGGTCAGGCCAGGCCTTCAGGGGGAGGCTCCAAGTGGTGCCACAGCGGTCAGCAGGCATCACATGAGCAAGGGCTTTGCTGCTGCTGAGAGCTCCCAGACAAACACTCTTTGTCTGGGAAATGGTTTGTTTGAGCTAGCGGCACCCCAGCTGAAGCCGCTGTCAATGCATCCACCATCAGCCCTGGCGCGACCTGCACTGGTGCCAGGGCTGTGCATGGGAAGGCAACGTGCCCTGGTGGGAGCACAGCACGCCCCAACACCAGGCGTGAGGCTGCTGGTGCCAGTGCCACCATCCTATGGGGTTACGTCAGCCCTTATGCAGCTCAGGAATTCAGAGGCAGGTGGGGTGCGATTGCCAAGACCCCCACCTGCCATGGTGCCCCCAACCCAGCCCAGGAGCACCTGCCGGTGTGATGCCAGCCTAGCTTGGCCTTGCAGTGGGACCCCCAGCAAAGGCTGTGTGGGCTAGGGGAGCCGGTGGGGCCGGCTGGGTAGGAACATGCTGGGGCAAGCCAGGTGCTGCCAAAGTGGGGGAGAGGCACCCCAGCACCCATGGGCGCAGTGCTTGGCACCATGCCGGATGGGTGCAGCAAGTGGGCAGCACTCAGCCCCCAGCCCCATGCTGGCTGCTCACTTCCCCCCTTCCCAACCCGGCACAACCTGTTTTTCCAGCTCCTGAGCTGAAATGAAGCAGCTCCCGGCCCTCCCTTCCTTGGGGCCCCTTCTGCTCTCTGGAGTGGAGGGGCATAAGGTGAGGAGAGCTGGGGGGGTCCCACGAGGGGATCCCCCTCTTTCTGTCCTACTACCAGTATCTGCAGGGCACTGAACAGCCAGACCCCTGTGTTACTGGGCTACAGAACATGGCAAAACACTGGGATGGGGATGAGGACAGCACCCCCAAGGACCCCCCCCAGTCCCACAGTGTCTCACTGGAGCTGAGAACAGGCTGACTTATGGGCAGAGCCAGATGCCACCACCCTGGCTGCTGGGTGCCACCACCCCAGCGGTGCCCGCCTTGTGTGGGTTACACAAGCACAGCAATAATTGGGGGGGGGGAGGAAGTGGAGGGTGGTGGGTCACATCACCCCGCCAGCCACCAGGGTGAAGGCCCGATGAGTGTCACGTCCTGCCACCATACAGCTGGCATCACCCGAGTTTCGGTATGACTTCAGACTCCCAAGGTTACCCCCACCCCGGGCTGGCAGGACAGTGTCCCAATCTCCACCGTGACCTGTGGGGCCATGGAGACCCCCCTACACACACAAACACAAACATGCTGAACCCTGGCCAGGCCCTGGGGATGCCGCAGCCCCCACGCAGGTGTTGGACGCCCAGGAGCCGTGTGGGGCCTGCCTGGACCTGTCAGAGAGAAAACACTGCTCTCAACTAACTCATCTGCTAAATTACAGGCCGCCTTGTCCTCCCGCCCTGGCCACAGGCTCAGGAGGGCTCTGTGGAGGGCACTGCGGAGACCCTGCTGCGCCTGGCCACCCGCACACCCAGGAATTCACTGTGGCATGGCTGGGCATCATGAGGCTGGCACACAGCCCATGCAAGCAGACTTCCCCTTCCCTCCTCCCACGCTCCGTCTCCATCTGGGACCCGAAACTGGAAGCGCTGGTGCTGGGACTGTAGATTTCCAACAGGTTGCAGCCTTGGAGACCAGTCCTGCATGGTGCAGATATACCAAGGCTTTGTGGTTTCCTGCCACCCTGGTATCGGGCACAGCCCTCACGGACACACAGGCTAGTGCAGCCAGACGGCTTCGTTAATGATCAGCCAGAAAACTAACGAACGGGCAGTTCCCGAGTTGTAGGGCAGGGTCCAGCTCCCAGCTCGATACCCACAGCCTGGGCAAAACCATTCCATAGATAGGGACGTTTGGAAGCCCCCAGTGTGGTGTTCTGCACCTCTCAGCCCCATGCCCACCCCAATCACCCTCAGTAAAAGACAGTGCCAGCACCACCACTAATTGGTGCAGATGATGACAGTAATGGCCCAGACACTGCCCTGGCAACCTACACCCAGCCGCAGTGCAGCCTCCAGTCCCCACAGATCAGGGGATGCAAGGCAGTGGGTTCCTGACATCCACTTCCCTGGGCATGTACTTTGTGGGTGCGGGGACCCCATGGGGAAGACAGGCGCCTACACAGCCCACACCCCAGCCCGCCAGCCCCAACAGGTCTGTTCCGCCTGAGTCAGCGCCACCCGCGCCGGCGCACCCCAGGGAGAGGCACCCACTGCCCCGTGACGCCATCCTACCGGAGTGGGAGCACTGGTGTCCACATTGATCCACCTCGCCAGCATAGCCCCGACACCATGGCTCTGTCCCCATAGCCCCATCCCCATGGCTTTGTTCTCACAGCCACCCATGAAAGTCAAGCAGAGACCGTCCCCACCGCCAACCTGGCACCTCGAGGGCATGGAGCTGTGGGTCCATCCCCGATGGCCACCTCCAGCATCACCTGCCCAGCCGTTCCCCACAGCCTCACCCTCATCCCCACGGCCTTACCTCGTCCCAGCTTCTGCCCCGTTGCCACGCTGTCCCGGGGCACGGTGAGGGTGAAGGTCTGTGCCGCGAAGTGGGGTTGGCAGGGTGTGGGCCGCAAGCACCAGTGGTGACCAGCCTGGATGGAGGGAACCGTCAGTGCTGGGCTCTGGCGCCGCGGGCAGAGTCCCACGGGCAGGGTCGCACCGGGCAGGACCGCAGGGTCCCGTCTCTCACCTGGAGCAGGAGCAGGAGGAGGAGGAGGAGGCAGAGCGAGGCCGGGCAGCCCACCCGCCGCCCCATAGCTGCCGGTGCTGGTGCGGTGCCGGTTCCGCTGCGATCGGACGCTACTGCCGCGGAGCCGCAGGTGAGTCCTGGTCCCGGTCCCGCCCCGCAGGTGCCGGCCCCGACCTCCGCCCCCGGGGGAACCGCCCCGTCCCGCCCCACCCCGACGGGAGGCGGTGCCACCCCTCCCGCCACCGGACCCCGGTGCTCCCCACTGTTCCCGGCACCACAGTCCAGCCATCGCAGGAGCCCCCTGGGTGCCCGTCCAGGGCCGTGGGGGCTTTGCGGGGGGTGCTGGTGGGTGGCAGGAGCCGAGAGTGGCCCGGGATGCACCGACCCCACAGGTCTCCCCTGGGGGCCCCGGTTTTCCAGGGGGATGTTGTGACCTCAGCCCCTTCATCTCCCCACACAGCACAGCTGGGAGAAGCCCCCAGGGAACACCCAGGCACATGGGAGGTGATAGGGTGGCAAAGTGGGAAGTGTGGAACTGAGAGTCCAGTATGGATATGGCTCCATAAACACCCAGTGCAAGGGCACAGTGCAAGGTCTCAGCACCCTTCCTGTGCCCATCACACTGGGACAACAGACACCTTGGGGGAGCTCTCCTGATGGAGGGTCTGTGGGTGCTGACAGGCAGTACTTCAGGCCAGGATGCAGCTCGGGGGTCACAGTGGGGCTGGAGAGCTCATGCTGGGGTTGGGAGTAGCATCATCAGCCCCCAAGAAGGGCAGCTGATTCCCAGGGTCCCCTCCCAGGACACAAAGCCACACAAAAGCTGAAGTATCTACAAAAACCCAAAACACCACATTCTTTATTAAACCTTCCACTAGCACTCGCTCACCTCATCTCATCCGCAGCATCACACTACTTTTATTTCATGTCTTTAAAAAAAAATGGCCAAGAAAAATACAGAAGTCGGGGGCGTGGCAGGAGAGGGGGCAGCCCCAAGGCACAGGCAGCAGTAAGGCGTGGGGCAGGGGGAGCAGTGAGGCTGGGAGGGTCCTAGTCATCATCCTCCCCACCGCCATAGAGGTCAGCCAGTTTCTTGAAGCGGCTGCCCCACTCGTTGAGGTAGTCGTAGTCCTGGTCACGGTCAGAGTCGGACGAATTGAGAGAGCTGAGTGAGGTGGCTTCCGAGCCACTGCCCTCATAGTCAAACACCAGCAGTGAGTCGTACGGGGGTGCCGTGGGGTCTGTGTCAGCCGCCTTCAGGTTCTGGGGTGGGAGCAAAAGGTTCAACACCCATCCCCCCTGGGCTGGGGGCACCTGCTGCTGCCGCTGTGGATGGGGATGATGGTGCTCACCTCATCGATAAAGGTGCCGATGTCGTCGGGATTGGCAGGTCGGGGTCTGTACTGGGGGGCTGGCAGGAGGGTGGGGGCCACATCATTGCGAAGCAGCACCTCGGGACGAGCATCCAGGCCGCGGTGCAGCTGCCTCAGGTCATAGTCCTGTCCGGGAAGAAAGCATGCGGGCAGGGTCAGGCCACCCACGCTGGCACTGGATCCCACCAGTCCCCAGGACACCCACCTGATCCTCCTCACCACCACCCTCCTCCCCGTAGTAAAAGATGTTGTCCCGTGTGTCATCCTCAGGTAGCAGCAGTGGCTCTTTCACCACCTTCCTCCTCCTCGCAAAGAGCAACAGCAGCAACAGGATAACTGAAGGGAAGCAGTGGCGTCAGCAGGGATATGTACCCCCACTTCTGCCCCATGGTGGGGTATAGCCCTACAGCCCCAGGAATCCCCCACTCACGCAGTAAGGCCAGGAGGGCACCCAGGGCAGCAAGGACATAGGGGAGGCCAGTGGCGGACTGGGATCTCTGGGGACAGCCCTGTGCTGGCCCCTCACAGTCGCAAACCCGTGCAGTGATGACGGTGAGCTGAGCTTTCCCTGGCTGGTCAAGGAGTCGCAGGTAGATGCTGTAGACATCTACTTCTAGTGGTGCCACCAGCCGCAGGACCGCCGTGTCATCTGCACAGAACCAGGAGTGTGGATGACCCATGGCAATGTGCACCAGTAACGCAGCTGCGGCACACCCTGCCCCACGCCAAGTGTCTCCCTGGCATTACCTTTGTCATTGACCTCCACAGCCCAGCTGTCCTCTGAGCCATGGGTGAGCTCAGCACGGAAGGGGCCAGTGTTGGGAGGCAGGTCCCTGTCAGTGATGGTGAGGACTTGAGGCTGGGGGCTGATATTGCAGACGGTGATATCTCGGGGCTCAGCCTCGGGGCCATGGTCGTTGACATCAAGCACAGTGAGGATCAGGGTGCCGGTGCCCGTGGCCGGTGGTGAGCCTGGCAGGGAGTGAGTGGGAAGTGATGCTGGAGGGGGGGATCCTCAAAGCCGAGGCCGCCATAAGGACAGGGTTTCCCTGAGCAGGGGTGGGGACAGGCAATCCCCCACACTGCTCCATGCTAGAGCTGGAATGTGATTCCTAGTGATGGCAGCACGTGTCCCTCATGTGGGACAGTAGGAACAAGGGCCTCTTTGATGGCCTCACCGTTGTCCACAGCCAGCAGCACAGCAGTGTAGGTGCTGTTCTTGGTGAAGGGGGACTCGCGGTCAAGGTGATCCCGTGCCATCACGAGGCCGTTCTCGGGGTGCACAGCCAGCCAGCCTGCTGGGTCATGCCCTACCAGGTACCTGGGAGAGACAGAGGAGAGTTTGTCTGTGTGAGAGTGCTGTGAAACCCCATAAACCCTGACCCTGACCCCAAAGCCACTCACTTGATCCTCTGCCCCATGGCCTTATCAGGGTCCTGAGCTGTAAAGGAAGCAAGAGTCTGCCCCGGTGGCACATCCTCTGGCACCTGGGCAAACTGCACCAGTGGGTCAAAGACGGGTGCCTCATTGACATCCTCCACGTTGACAATCACAGTAGCAGTGGCTGTTGGCAGCTTCACGGCGAAGGGGGCTTCATTCACCACAGCCACGTGGAGCATATACTGCTTCTTGACCTCATAGTCCAGACTCTGGGAGAGAGGAAGGGATGGCCATCACTCCGCTGATGCAGGCAGCAAGGCAGGGGAAGTTTCAGGGGAACACACACCTTGGCAGTGTAAAGGACACCCTCGTTGCTCGCAGGGTCAGTGGTGATGGTGAAGACACCTCTCTCGTTACCACGCAGGATGGAGTAGACAGCTCGCCATGCTGGTGTGCTTGGCTCGTCCAGGTCGGTGACAACCAGGCGAGTCACCTCCCGCCCAGCTTCGTTCTCCGGCACAGCTGCCTCGTACTACGCATGAAGGGGCAGCCTCAGCTCCGCAGTTTGCGGAGCACCAGCTCATAAGGGAAATAGTCCCATGAAGGGGCTGTGCTGTTACCATTTTGGGGTCGAATTCGGGGGCATTGTCATTGACATCTGCAATTTCAATCACCGCCAGCGCTGTCGTGGTCAGCCCCTCACCGTCCAGGTCGGCCGCCTGCATGGTCAGTGTGTACTCCCGCACACGCTGTGGCAGAAAGACAAGACACACACCCTGTCAGCTGCCTGCTAGGGCCAGAGCAAACTCCCTACTCTGCTGCCTCCACCACAGCACCCACCTCACGGTCAAGGCCGCTGGCAATGACGCTGAGGGTGCCAGTGGCCCTGTTGACAGTGAACATGTGAGGATGTGGCTCACGCGGCTCCTGGCTGAGGATGGAGTAGGCGATGATGCCATTGTATGTCTCCACTGCATCATCTGCATCCGTGGCGGTGACCTGCATCACGGAGGTGCCTGGGGATGGGGACATCCTGGTGAGTGGGGTCTGACTGGAGGGGATGGGGCACTCATATTCCCCATGAGGATAGTCTCAGGGCTCCTCTACAAGGGATGTGGCCAGGATCCTACCTGGCAAAGCACCCTCTGTCACGGAGCCCCTGAAGATCTCCTGTGTGAACTGGGGTTTGTTGTCATTCTGGTCTGTTACTGTGATTATGATCTCCATCGGCTCCTCCACTGGTTTGCCATTCTCGGACACAGCATGGGAGAAGAGCTGCAGAGTGGGAGAGTGAGAGTGGGCGGGGTGGGCAATGGCACGGCATGGGCACTGGCACGCATTTTTGTACCCCCCCACCGGCAGGGACATACGTGATACTTGTCAATGTGTTCCCGGTCCAGCGGCTGCGTCACCCTCATCCAGCCTGACTCCTTCTCAATGGTGAAGATGCCCTCAGGTGGGGCATCTGCCCCCTGCCCTGTGATGCTGTAGAAGATCTTGGTGTCTCTGTCCCGGTTGGATTTGATCTAGGAGAAGATACGGGGTGGGGTGCTCAATGCCCCCCACCAGCGGCACTGCATACTGCCCAGACACAGCAGGGCTGGCCACCGCCAGTAGCACTCTCAGTCTTGATATGCACCACCATGCTGAGCCCCTCACCACAGCGCAGGACCCCTCCCCAGAAGCCATGTCTGCACCCAAGCCTCTACCACCCCACCCAGGCCAATCTCCCCATACCTGAACCAGCTTTTTAGGGAAGGGACCCCTCTCATTTTCGGGAACCTTGATAGGAGGGATCACCCAGTCCCTCTTCTGTCTCCTGAGGGTCTCCTGAGGGAGTTTCTGTGGAGTTGGAGGGGACAGGTGAATGTGCAGCTGGCCCGGGGGTTGGAGGACGGGGGGTAGGCAGGCAGCATTACCTGGGGGGAGCGCCGGCTCCGCATGGGAACTGGATCAGGGTTTGGCTGACCGGTGGCATCCTGGGGGGGAACAGCAAGCACTCTGCCCACCCCCGGCAAGTCCTCTAAAGTCCTGGCCTCTTGTGCCCTGTCAGGCTCTTTGGTCCCGTAGGTCCCCACGTAGTCTCCAGAGTTCACTGCGAGAAGCAGGGGGGGGTCAAGGTGGCTGGGGAGGGGAGACACCTGGGTCCCAGCACCCCCACTGCTTCCCCTCCAGCCTCCTGAGGCGCCGGGAGGCAGGGATGCCGGGAGCTGGTTTCGGTGGAGGTTTCGGCTTTGTTTCGCAGATGACGGGAAATTCCTGAGCAGGCAGAGCCCTGCCCCAGCCCCCCACCCGGTGTGTCACTTCCCTCGGGGCTCCCAGCCCACCATGGCCAGGATGTGGGGCATAGCATGGCCTCCCCCTACAGCCCCCGAGAACCACAGTGTGTCCCCTGTGCTGGATCCCGGCCCAGGTCCCCACACCGCCGGCTGGGAGGCAGGATTAGAGGATTAGTAGAGCTAAACCAGCTCTGGAGGTTGAGCGGTTGGAAGCTGGGAGGGGACTGAGAGTGGGGCTGGAGCTGAGGGAACGGGGGAATGGGGCATGGAGAGCTCTGCTCCACGACTGACCTGCACCAGCGCCTGGAGCAAGCCCCGGGGAAGTGGTGGAACCTCTCACCCCGACACCCGGGTCAGCAGCCCTGCCTGGAGGGCAGCACCAACGGTCCCTCCCAGCCACAATATCTTTGATGAGAACATTGGTGAGGCTGGATGGGCACAACCACCCTTGCAGGTGGATCTGGGGCACAGGGAAGCCTCCAGCACTCACTGTTGGAACCCAGCACTATAGGAGGAACACGGATGGCTACTCCAGGTTCCACAGATTCAGGAATGGGGCAGTTGGACCCCTCCATGCAGACCCCAAAATATACTGTGCCTGCTTGACACAGCCACACAGCCCATGCTGAGGCCACATGCTGCCTGTGAGTGGCACTGACTTTGGCACTGGTGTGCCCAAACCCCAGCCCCTGCCCACAGAGTGGGGATGGCAGAGCCCAGCTCCTCTCCTGGCAGTGCCCAGCTGCACTCCTGGCAGCCTGGCAGGTTGGCTCTGCTGATGGAAGCGGGATGTAGTGTATGAGCAGGAGCAGGTCAGGGCCTCTCCTGGCACAGCGAGAGCACTTACTGCCCCAGTAAGAGAGCACTGAGTGCTCCGCAGCCATTAGGTGGGCGCTGGCTCTGGCCAGGGTTCCCGGGCATCTGGCTCCCCCGGGACAACGGCGAGCAAACTGGGAAAACAGGCCCAGGCAACCGCGAGCAACGGGCCAAGAGCTGGCGGCAATGAGCCTGTGCCCAGCCTGGGGACAGACTGGCCAGACTCTGCAGCCCACGGTGCCCAGGGTGCCCTGCTGTTGCCCACGGTCGAAGAAGGGTGGCCCCAGGGCATCCAGCCCCATCGCGGCGCCAAGCATTCGCCCTGCCCTGCAGGGACTCAGCCCAGTCCCGGGGATGCCCCACGGCTAGACCAGAGGCCCCAGAACTGGCATCGGCTGCCATCCGCTCCCATGGGGCCAGGCGGGCAAGCTGGGCACCGCCACCCCCTCGACCAGCCACGCTGCCAATGGAAGGCATCACCAGCCCCATGGCCCAGAGGGGCACAGTCCTATAACGAGCTCCACAATCCTACATTGAGACCAACATCCCTATATCGAAGGACGTCGGCCCCAGACCTACACCTCAGACCCACACCCGGGGAAGGGCTCACCCCATGGCCCAGCCCCCCACTCTGAGGACACAAACTCCTGGGCACTGTCATCTCCCCCCTAAAAGTATTGACGCCGAGGCCCGCGGGTGCTCTGCTGGCTCCACATCCCTCCACTCACCCAGCTTCACGTCCCGGGAAGCCCAGATGGCCCCAGAACCAGCCCCACTAGACGGGGGTTACAGAGCGGAACCGAACACAGCAGCGAAGTGGGACCTCGCTGC
>VXBP01009276.1:490937-541584 GCA_013400115.1 Rhinopomastus cyanomelas | reverse complement strand
CAGGTACAGCCCCGCCCACCCCTCGCATCCCTCGGGCACCCGCCGGCATCCCCCCCATATCTCACCAGTACTCATTATATCCCGACTTGCCTCAGTATCCCCCGGGTACGTCGCGGTCACTCTCAGGCATCAGCTGGCACCCCTCCCTGGGCACCCTCCGGTTTACCGATATCACTCCAGTATCCCCGATGTGCCTCAGCATCTCCTGGGTTCCCCCTCGGTCACTCCTGAGCACCCCGTGGCACCTACCAGGCACCCTCCGGAACCCCCTAGGGTTCTCCCTGCAACCATCCCAAGTATTCCCGGGCACTGCCAGGCACCCCTGGCACAGCCTAGTTCCTTTTTGTGGCTCCTCAATTAATGCCGGGGGGGGGGCACCCTTCCTGCCTTTGGGTGCATGGGACTATGCAGTGGGACCATGGGGTGTCCCCATGGGACAATAACCAGGGGCTCTCCTGGAGTCCTTGTGTTCCCTACTCAGCCTCGGGGAGGAAACTGGCCACTGCCCCAGTGCTGGCACTTCCCCAAGGGCTCATACAGCTGAACGCAGAAGAGCAACCAGCAGAGCAGGAAAGATGTACTCTGGTGCCTTCACTCTTCCTTCTGTCGGTAGGACCCTCATAACAGGAGTGGGGGAGCTGCACAACCGCAGCAGAAGACTGTCGCAGTCCTGGGCAGAGCTGTACTACTACCCTCAGACACTCAGAACCTCTCACTGTCCCGCAGGGTGTGGCTCCCGCTGCGCTAACCTTCTCGGAGCACAGCCATGGCCTCCAGCAGCAGAAGAGGAAGTGGATGATACGCTGCATCAACTGCCCTGAGAATGAGTGGGGAACTATCCCCAAGAAGCTGGTGCAGGTACGAGGCTTTGCGGGGACAGGGCAAGGTACAAGTGAGTCCTCAGAACCCTTCTTAACCCCCAACTTCATCTTTCCCTGAGAATGCTCATGGTTTCTGACGGCAGAAGAGGGACTGGGTCATTCCCCCCATCAACTGCCCTGAGAACGAGCGGGGGCCTTTCCCCAAGAAGCTGGTGCAGGTATGAGGCCCTACAAAGAAAGGGCATGGGGGGGTCTCGGGATCCCCGTAACTCCACGTTTCATTCCGTTGCCAGATAAAATCCAATAGGGACAAGGAGACCAAGGTCTTCTACAGCATCACGGGGCAGGGAGCAGACACCTACCCTGTGGGAGTCTTCACCATTGAGAGGGAGACAGGATGGCTGGAGGTGACAGAGCCACTGGACCGGGAGAACATCGATAAATACATCGTGAGTGGGGAACTGGGACTGAGAGGGGATGGTTCCTGGGACTGGGCATAAGCTGACAGTGACCCTTGCAGCTCTTCTCCCATGCCGTGTCAGCCAATGGGCAACCTGTGGAGGACCCCATGGAGATCATCATCACCGTGACAGACCAGAACGACAACCGTCCCATCTTCACCAAGCAAGTCTTTGTTGGCTACATTGAGGAGAACGCAAAGCCGGGTGCGTGGCGGTCCGGCAAGCGGGGCTTCCCACAATTGGGACCACAACCAGTCAGAGCCAAGCTGGGGCATCCAATGGGGTTTTGTCTTTCTCATAAAACCTCTCCTGTTTGTCCCAGGCACGTCTGTGATGACGGTGAACGCCACGGACGCAGACGACGCGATCAATGTCAACAACGGCATCATCAGCTACTCCATCCTCAGTGAGGAGCCCAAGAGCAGCCAGCGAATGTTCACCATTAACCCTGAGAAGGGCGTCATCAGTGTTATTGGCACTGGGCTGGACCGGGAGGTGGGTATCTGCATGGTGTCCTGCCATATCGTGTGCCAGATCTGCAGTGGGACTCGCCACGGGCAGCTGGGGATGCCAAATGGCTGCAGTCTCTGTGGGTTTGGCTGTCCCTGTGTCCCCGCTCCCTGCTCTGGGTGTATTTGTAACCCCAGTGCCATGGGGAATAATGCTGGGCACACTGTGGAGTGCAGCCCTTTGGTGGGCATGGGGACGTTGGCAAGTATCATTGCTGGTGGCGACCACTGCAGCTGGCAAGGACGGAAGAGGAGCAGGAGAAGCCCGGGAGAAGGTGGACACATGAGAGTCCACCCCAGCGCTAACCACAGTGATTTGGTTTCACAGACCACTCCCAACTACACGCTGATCATCCAGGCTGCGGATCAGGAGGGCAACGGCCTGACCAACACCGCCACTGCCATTGTGGAAGTGACAGATGTCAATGACAACCCTCCCATCTTTGACCCAACCATGGTACCCAAGCCAGATCCTGCAAGCCACTGCTTCCGTGGCACAAACTCCCCAGACCAGTGGTGACTTGGACAATTGGGTGACTGTCACTGTCCTCCCTCCTCTCTTGCAGTACGAGGGGACAGTGAAGGAGAATGAGGTGGGAGTGGTGGTGACCCGGCTGCACGTGAAGGACCGGGACATACCGGGCTCCCCTGCCTGGCAAGCTGTCTACCACATCAAGAGCGGGGACCAATTTGGGAAGGGGTCAGTCCCCAGGGGTCCTGTGCCTTGGCCAAACTGGAGGGATGCTGTCTTTGGGTACCCCCACTGCCCCCATCCAAGTGCAGTTGAGGTGCTGAGCCCACAGTTACGCTGTGGTGAAGCCGCTGTAGGCTTTTGGCAGCCCCGAAGTTCCATGTTGACACACTCTGGGCACTTCCCAGGCAGCTGTGCCGCAGGTCCTCCTGGCCCAGAGCCCCAACATCCTGCCAGGCTCTGGTCCACCAGCCCCAGGGCTGCAGTGCTGCCGAAGCGTGGGTGCCGGCCAGCACACCTCCCACGGGGAAGCCACCTGCGCCCGTTCAGCCCAGCTGGGGAGGAGCACCCGGCTTTGCTGCAGCCAGTGCCAGGATAGCGGCATGGGGAGAGGCTGTGGCATTGGGAAGGGCGACTGAGGTGGGGGATGGAAGTTACCCCAGTCTCACTGGCTGCGGGGCCATGGCTGAGCTGGATGGACGAGAGCCAGGTAAGCAGCCGAGCTTCGCTGTGGTGCCTTTCTTGTGTCCCTGCTTCAGCTGAGGCCCAGAGACAGTGCTGGGATTGCAGTGAGAACTCATCCTGCTCCAGGGAGGCATCTTGGCCCTGTCCAGCCAGCAGCTGCCTCGGAGTAACAGGATTCAGCCACTGGGTCATGCACCTACCCCAGAATAGCAGGATACAGCCCCTGGACTGTGCTCCCACCCTGGAGCAGTGGGATAGAGCCCCCAATTCTGCTCATGGATCATACTCCCATCCTGCCAAAAACAGCCTGGGGGAGTCCCAGAAGGGAAGGGCCCCAGCCACCCCAACGGCTGTTGACCCCATGCAGCTCCGGAATGCTGGCGGGGTTAACAGGGGTCCCTCTGTACTTGACACTGCGGGCAGGGAAGGCAGCAGGGAAAGGGTTGCTTCCTCCATGGGACTCAGCCAGCCACTGTTGCTGTGCTGCGTCCTGCCAGGACAGACGGGTGAGCCTGGCACTGCCCCAGACATGCAACCCTCTGGCACAATAGCCCCACCGCCATGGCCCCCTGGCCGGGTTCTGGAGCCCTGTGCTGGGAGAACCAGAGGGGGAAGCAGACAGGGCTGCTGAGACACATCCCAGACCCGCTTCTTCCTCTTCCTCAGGCCAAAGGCGTGTCTGAGATGGAGAAGGGCTCCCTGACCACCCACGTGTTTGTTGCCGTTTGCGAACTGCTAGAACTTGTAGAAGTGCTTTCATGAGGAAGAAAAGTTATGTTGTGTTCTGGGGGACCTGCTCCCGATTGCACAGGTCTCAGGACCCTTCCCCGGAAGCGTCTGTCCTGGGACCTGCCCCTGAAAGGCGGGCTAGTGGGAGCCTATAAAAACCGGGGCAGGGTCTTTGTTTGCACCCTTTTTGGGGGCTGTGGCCCTGAAGGCAGTGCCCCCCCCCCACCGGGAACAGGCTGCTCCCGAAGCAGCCGTGACCTGCCGCGGCTTCCGAACCAGCTGAGTCCCCAGACTGACCTCACCACTGGCGGGCACCTGCCGCCGCAGGGTCTGGAAGCAACCCCGGCTGCAACTTGCCGCGGGTGCACGGTCCCGCCACATCGCCGCCCCGGACTGAAGCAGCTCCCGCTACCGCGGCAGCGCGATGCCACCACTGCTCGCCACCGCACCGCGCCCGGACTGGAGAAGCAAGACTGGTGCAGAAATGCCATCACAACCCCTCCACCATGGACATCCTTCAGCATCGGTGAGCTGGGCTACCCCTCTACCCCCTGGAGAGGATTTCTGGAAGACCGACTTTGCCACATGTGGAGTGTGGGGGGGTGCGGCCCTGCTGACACCATGCAGTCGGTCTCCATGTTGGACCCCGCACGCGGCTGGGGCCCGGTGACTGGGCCGCCGCCTTTTTGGAAATAGTGATCAGCAGGAGGAGAGACTGTCGTTTCTGCCGCTGAGAAAAGACTGGCAGCGCTTAGGTTTGGGGGAGAGCTCCTTCGTGCTTCGCTAAGGAAAGCAGGAGGACTGGAGAATCCTCAGACCTTGGATGTGAAGGACAGAGACGGGGTCCTTTGAAACGCATGCAGCTGCACAGAGGGATGCAGGTGTGGGCGCTGAGCAGTCAGGCCATCCCTATGCGTTGAGCTGGAGAAGCCACGCTGAAGTGCATGCGGCTGCACCGAGGGATGCCATTAAGACCTCACTGCTTTGCTTTCCTTTCTTTGATATTGAATTGTGGTCCTGAACCCACCACAGTGTTGAACACAGCCACGGGGCTGCCAGCCACCGGCCTCGCCATCAGCCTGGCCCAGCTGCAGGAGCAAGGGACAGGGTGGACAGAGCTGGCACAGAGGTAGGCGAGAGAGCCAGCAGTGGCAGAACGGGTAGAGGAAGTCAGTGCCTGCGCTCCCTGCGAGAGGCTGCCCAGCCTTCACCCCCAGTGCTGCCAGTGGCACAGCCACAACCAGCCATGGCTCATTCCTTCTGATTTTAGATAGACGGACAAGGATGGGCGCTGTCTGCCAATGCTGGCACCAGGGCAGGCCAGGGCTGGCACCTACAAGCTGCGTTTTGAGACGGTGGCGTATTGGCAGGGCCTGGGGCAAGCCACTTTCTACCCCTTTGTTGAGGTACAGTGGACACGGGATTCAGGACTCTGGGTTCCAGAGCCTCAGAGCCAGTCTTGCTGGCTCTTCTCTGAACCTTCGACCTCGCTCTCCCCACAGGTCGTTTTCACCATGGAGGACCCCTCCCAGAAGCTGCATGTCCCCCTGCTGATCAGCCCCTACTCCTACACCACCTACCGGGGCAGTTAGGGGCGAAAGGCACATCCTCCTGCCAAGGATGCACATCGCTGGGGTAGTGGTGGGGGAATGACACCAGCAACAACATTAAATGCTTCAGAAAGCCATGTTTTTCTCAAAAAGGTCACCTTCCTGCAGGCAGCACACAAGGGAGGCTGCCTGGGGCACCCTGCTCCAGTGTGGCAGTAGGATCCTGGGAGCTCTCCATGTGCACCCACAATCCTAGTCACAGCTGATGTATCCCCCCAGCAGGAGCAGGAGGAACTGTTGGGGGGCTGCTCCAGAGAAAAAGCCCCTCCAGGGGGCAGAGACAGGATCCTCCTTGTCCTGCAGATGCTTCATGGGAGTCTGTTTAATGTTGTGGGGCATGGGGTGTGTCTCCGTGCTGGCTGGCATTAGGTAGGCATGGCAACGAGCCCAGCAGGACCCTGCCCCACTGCCTGCCCCAGCATGAGGCTGGCCAGTGGCTTGAAGCCCAGGTTGTCCAGGGGGATCCCAGAGGCCGTCAGCTTTGCCTCAAAGGTCTGCAGCATGTCATCGTGTGCCTGTGAGAGAAACATCAGCCTGAAGCTCCTCTAGGCTTCTGGTATCCCCCTGCATGGTGGGGGGGACCCTGACACACTTCCCTTTGCCAAGTGAACTATGAAACCTGTAGCCCAGGTTGGGGTGTGAAGCAGCTCAGCAACTGCTTCAAGTTCCTTGGAGCAGAGGGATCTGTTTCCACACCCTGGCCCCCAGCCCCAACCCTAGATGGGGTCACAGGGCAGCCCCAGCCCCTTCCATCACCTTGCAAACTTGTGCGAGCTGGAGCTGCAGGTCCTTGATGGTGGTATTCTTGGAATTGAGAACATCCTGCAAAGGGAGATGGGTTGTCAGGCAGTGGCTGCCCTCACAGGGACACAGTGGCCATGCTGCAGCATGGCACAGCACATGGAGAAGCCTGGCAAGCATCCCCCACCCTGCCCGCTTCACACCAGTGCCACCTGGGACAGCCTGGAACCTCCCAGAACAACAACACAAGTACCACCATGGACTCTGTTGTCACTGTCTGCAGCAGCAGGGGCTCCGGCAGCACCTGCTTTGGCAGCACCACCCTGCCGGCATGGCACCAGGGGAATTACGGGGAGAAGACGCTGAAGGCAGCTGAGCAGAAGAATTCCGCTGGGCCAGCAGCTGCGGGAGAGCTCGACGCCGCGGCGCCTTCCCAGGAATGTGTTTTTCCTTCCTGCTTGCTGTGGCACCTGCTAGTAGGTGACACATCCAGTGGCCCTGAAGCTTTGGCTAATGCTGAGCTCCCTTGACACCCAACCGCAGAGGGAACTTGGAAGGGGATGGGCTGGTGCAAGACAAGCATGGAACCCACATCCTCTGCATCAAAACCCAATGGGCAGCAAGTGCTGCTTCTCTGGTTACAGCCACAGCAGGCTGCAGGAACGCAGGTCTCTGTGATGAGGCTTTCTGCAGACATATTTTTAGCACAGCAGAGTCCCCAGAGACTCATCTACGCTGTCTCCATGGCCAGGCGAGGTTCACAGGCTGTGACTGCCCTGCACAGAGCACCCCTGTGGACCCCAGTGCGCAGCACCAAGGCCTGGGGCCATTCTCCTCGAAACGGGACGGAGCGGTGCCAAACTCCAACACCCACACGCTGCGCTCTTGAAGGAGAGCTGGAGCGCCCCGCGGCACATGAGGCCCTGGGAGAGCTGGGAACTGGAAACGTGGCAGGTACAACCAGGCACGAGGGGGACTGGCAAGTTCTGAGGTCTGTGTTCACCCCCAAGCAGGTTCTGCCACCTACAAAACCACCCACTACACCTCATGGAAGGACACCGTACCTCCAGCTTGTGTGAAAGCAAAGACTGGGCATCCGGCTCGAGTTTGGAGGCTGCAAGGACCTCACTGAGCTCCACCTCCTTTCTCTCCAGGACATTGAGAAGTCCTTTCAGCTTGCGCTCCAGGAGCAGGTTCTTAAACCCTGTCTTCTGCTGCACCTCCTGAATGGCTTCGGTGAACTTCTGGTAGAGCTCATCTCGCTCTTCCTGCACCTGTACACAAATCAGCATGTCAGGAACCCCCCAGCCAGTGGCCACTCAATGCTGGCACCAAATAGCTCTGGCAGCTCAGCCCTGCTACACCCAGCCACCTTCCACAGCACCTGCAGCCCATGGGGAAAGCAGATGCTGGATTTTCCTGTCTCCCTCAAGCACCTTTCTTCTCCCCACTGGGCCCAGGACACCCTCTCATCAGCAGAATGGGCCAACAGGTTTGCTGTGACACAGTTTTAGACCTCAGAGAGGGCCCCATGGCACACGGGGGAGTGTCTGCTCTGCTCCTTGCAGCTGGCAGGAGTCCCTGGCTCACAGTGAGTTAATCAGTGGCCTAATTAGGCCACAATCTCTCCTCCACAGCCTATTTCTGAATGCACTGAACACACTGCTGCCTTAATGACGGATTGTTAACGAGGCCTCAGATCAATGTTCATATTCCTGGGGATTTCTACGAATTGCAAATTAGCTCTCTCCTTGCCTCAACAGATTTATCTGGGTTGGCTAGGGAGGTGCGGGGAAGAGAGGCTGAGTCTGGAAGAGGCTGAGTCAATGGGGCTCATCCTGAGCCACACCAGTGTGGAAAGTGAACCCCAGACACCAGCAGCAAGTTCTGGCTGAGGCTGGTACCCCCCTGGCTCTGCTCCCCAAGCTGCAGCTGCAGCCAACCCCCGACTGGCAGAGCGTGCATGATTGCTTTACAAAGCACAAGGCCAGGCCTGTCTGCTGACCATGTGAGACACCAGAAGCTTTGTTGGGAGCAGCAGTTATCACACGGCTCTGGATTAGAGCTCAGACAGCCCTCAGATAAGCCTGCACTCACTGCTGAGCCCCCAGGCCCAGCCCTCTGTGGAGAGGACAAGGTTTGGAACAAGTGAGGTGCCTGGACCCACCTTACTGAGCTCTCACCTTACTGAACCTCTGCTCCAGCACCTCATGTTCCCACTGAAGATCCTTCAGCTCCTTGTCGGTGACTTTCAGATGGGCTTTGGCATTCTGTGAGTGGGAAGGCACAGTTAAAGAACACGAGTTTCCCTGACAGACATGGGAGATCCGTTCTGGCAAGGGGGAAAAGTGACCAGCAGACAGATATAGGCCAGAAAAAACTGGCAGCACCCACACCAGCTCCTGTCCCTCTCCACAGCAGGGGTTACTCTGGTTTGTTGCTGCCGAGACGTTAGCTGCAAGGGAGGACTCGGCTCACTGATGTGTCCAAGAGAAGCAACAGAGGTCACTGTTGAGCGATGCTCTCTCCAGGAAAGGGCCAGGTACGGCTACTCACCTTTAGAGCCAACTTGTCCGTGTCATAGTGAACCAATTTCTTCTGCAGCTCAGCCACCTGCTCCTGCATCTGCTGCAGAGGCTCCTTGAGCTGCTTGTTTTGGAGCAGCACATATGCTTTCTCCTTTTCCAGGTGAATCATCTTCTTCTTCATCTCCTCTATCTGCTCCTGCTCTTGGGAAGAGGAGTGACAACTCCTGGGGAGGCTGTCTGCAACCTCCCAACCAAATACACCTCCCTGTGCATAAGAGCTTTGCTCATGTGTTGGTGTAAAACCCTCAGGGGACCAGCAACACCCACACCTGGAAAGTGGCCAGATCTCTGTGAAACCCTCACAGGGCTGGCCCCTTAGGGGAAGGGTGGCACTCTGCAGGCCAGGCGATACCTTCAGCAAGTTGATGAGTGCCAGGTTTTTAACATTGATATCATTGTAGTAGTTCTTGATGTCGCTGAAAGCCCTCTCATGGCTCCTCATCAGCTCATTGATGTGGCTGTTCTTTCTCTCCTCCAGTTCACGGATCTCAGTCTTCCTCCGCAAGTCAAGCTCATCCCTGAGCGCATGCATCTTCTCGGTGTACTTGGCCTCAATCTCTGCAGGAAGCACAGAGGGAGGACCTCCCTGAGACAGTATGCAATGCACCCCTGCTCCATCAGCCAGCGCAGTGCATGCTACTGAACTGGTACTTGAGGACAAGATGCTTGTCAGCAGTATGACTGGAGCTGCCACCAGCATGCAGGATAGTTATGCTAGGACCATGGCGAGAGCAGGAGCCCAGAAATAGCATCCTTGGAAAGAGGGCATGGAAATGCTCCAAGTGAGCTCGGGGGAATTTGAAACATCCCCAGAGTAGGACACTGGAGTGAGGACTCTGCAAGGGCTCCTCCATCCAGCCACCCTACAGCCTGGAGAACTAGGGGAAAGCCAGATAGCTCTGGGGCAAAAATGGACAGAATGGAGGAAAAAGCGGTCAGAACTGAGGGATAAGCGGCCAGAAGTAGGGTAAAACCAAGCAGAAGTCAGGACCCCTGGCCAGAACTGGCCAGGAGCAAGGGAGAAGTAGGGATAGCTCAGGGGAAATTGGCTGGAAGGGGGGGGGGGGGGGGGGAAGGCCAGAACAAAGGCACTACATTGCTCTCTTTCTGCTTGTGGTTCAGCTATGTCACAGGACAGCACAGCAGAGCTTGCAGACACTTCACTCGCCCACCAACACAATGAGCTCACACGGGGCCCGTGTGCGCATCCTGACCTTTTGCTTGTCTCTCAAAGCTGCTGTGCAGCTTGGTGATCTCCTCCTCTTGCTTCTGTCAGGAAGAAGCTGTGTGTTAGAGGCTGCGACTGCTCCACATCACTTCCTCCTGCTGCAGAAATCACTTGCCTGCGGTTGCACCCCAGCCAGGGACATACCAGGCGCATGTTTTTCACCAGTGCCTCGTTGGCCAGCTCTTGCTCCTTCATCTCCACTTTCAAGGAGCGCATGTCCTTCCGCAGCTCTGTCTCCTGGGTCCAATGATCCTTCTCCATCCGCTTCATGGACAGAGTGCCCTCTGCCTTCAGCTCTGTCAGGTTTTCTTGGTGTTCGTACAACAAGTGCTTCACCTTCTGCTTGTAAACCTAAAGAGAACCAACACACCAGTTGAGGGGCTTCAGATGGAGCACCCAGAGCTGGGTTACTGGCCAAGATTCTCCTGGATCACAGGAGAATCACATCCCACCCAGCTCCAATGCTTCCACGTTCCCTCTCCTCTTCAGAGCTGCCCAAGGCTCACACGGAGCTTGAGGTTCACCTGGAGCTCACTCAGTGCTCAGGGTATGCAACACTTCCCACCTTGATCTCCACTTGATGTCTCTCCTCAGCCTCTTCCATCTCCCGGTCCTTATTTTGCAACTCTGCTCTCTTATCCTCCAGCTGCTGTTGGGTGACCTCCCACAAGGTGCGAACCTTGTCACACTCCAGCTGGAAGTAGTTGCGCTCTTCTCGTTCCCTGTCCAGCTCCTCACGGAGACGAACAATGTGCTTCTTCAACTACAAAGCCAAGAGGAAGATGCAAGCAAGGGCAAAAGGTACCTTTGGACAGATGCCTCTGCAGATCACCTGTGTGGCAATCCTAGCAGACCACAGCAGCTGCTACTGGGAGGTAGAAGCACAGGAGAGAAGGGAAGGAGCCCTGACACATCCTGGACCTGACAAAACCCTGGAAAACAACCAATAAAACTTTTCCCTGCTGTAAGCAGCCTGGGCTCATATATTGTCTTGTTGCATCTGGTAATGCTACTATCAGCTGCCTAAATAGTACAGAAACACAGGATTATTCAGGCTGGAAAGGACTTTTAAGACCACTGAGTCCCACTGCTAATCCAGCACTGCCAGGTCCCCAGTAACCCATCACCCTCAGCACCACATCTTTATGGCTTTTCAATCCCTCCAGGGATGGGGACTCCACCACTGCCCTGGGCAGCTTGGGACAGGTCTTCAAAAGCCTTTCATGGAAGAAATTGTTCCTCGTAGCCAACCTAAACCTCCTCTAGCACAATTTAAGCCCAGTCCCTCTCATCCTGTCATTTGTTCCTTCCCAATCTTGTTCTAAACAGCTTTCATCAAGTTGTAGAGAGTGAGAAGGGGTTCCCTGAGCATCCTTTTCTCCAAGCTAAGCAACCCCCATTCTCTCAGTCACTTCTCAGACTCCTCCCCAGCTTCACTGCCCTTCTCTGGACACACCCTAGCACTTCAATGTACTTCTGGCAGTGAGTGGTCCAGAACTGAACTCAGTATCGGAGGTAAGGCCTCCAATAAAACTGGGCCTCTAGTGCCCAGTACAGGGGGACAATCCCTGCCCTGGTCCTGCTGGCCACACCTATTGCTGATACAAGTCAGGATGCTGCTGGCCAGCCACATGCACACTGCTGGCACTGAGACATGTAAGGTCTTATTCCAGAAAGAAGTTCTGGAATAAGTTCTGTTAGCAGAACAGAAAAAGCAAGAACCTCTAGACAGCCAGTACAGGTGTCAGACAGCGAAATGAAACCTGGCCACTTGTCTCTGTAAGTTTCCACCACTTGTCCTTGGAGCTGGAGACAGGCTATTAGCAGCAGCCCAGAGACATGGGATCTCTCACCTCCTCATTGCTCATCTCTTCAGGTGACTGGGCATCCACCACTGCTGGGGCTTTGCTCCCTTTCCCTTGTTTTGTCACCTTCTTTTTGGGTGCCTGTGGGCAGAGAGCAGAGCACTAGGGCCGGCTTTCAGGAGGAGGCCACAGCTCCTGCTCCAGGCCCTAGGGGATGTGTGCCAGGGAGCCTGGTGGGGCTGGAGACCTCTGAGCCCCTCAACAGACCTCTGAGGCCCCAGGATCCCTCTGAGCTCTCAGGACTCTTCTGAGCTCCCCATGGCCCCCCCTCTCGGAGCCCCCAATACCCTTCTGACCCACCCCGACCAGGTCGAGCCCCTGCGCCACTCTCCACCCCCGGTTGCAGGGCTCCTGGGGCAGCAGTCCCGACCCTCCCTAGGCTCCATGCCGCCCCGGTTTTCCCCGACCCGGCCCCACTCGCACCATGGCCAGGCCGTGCTGCCGCCGCTGTCTCCGAGCAACTGACGGGTCTCAAGAGAGCTGAGCGCGTCAAGACGCGCCCCCTGGCACGCGACGTCACGCCCCCGGCAACGCGACGTCACGCCCCTGGCAACGGGGGCGGGGCCCAACGGGGAGGGGCGGGGCGACCGGCGGGGCGGAGCAGAGCGGGGCTAGGGCTGGGGGGTCGCTCGTGCGTCCCGAGACAGAACCCTCCTCACCCGTCGGGTCCCCGCTGCACCCCGCTCACCGTGTCCCGCGTCGGGCCCCTCCGCATCGCCCGCCCCGCGCCGTGACACCGCCCGTGAGAGGGACCCGGCGGTCTCTCTCACTGCACAACCCCTCCCGGTGTCCCCGGTGTCCCGGGGCAGGCGGAGCCTGTGTCGTGACACCCCCCCATCCTTCTCCGCAGCTCCCGCCCCTGCACCGCCCCCGGCACCGCCCCCGCCGCGGCGGGCAGGAGCGAGCGGGTTGCGGGCTGGCACCGGGCCCGCCCCGCCCAGCACCGGCACCGGCCCCGGCCCATGGAGGCTCCGGGAGCGGCCGGTACCGCAGGTGAGGGCAGAGGGGAATGCAGGGGGCGGGGATCAGACCGGCTCATTNAGGGGGGGGTGCAAGGGAGCTGCAAAGACGGGTGCGGGAGGGTTTGGATGAGGGTGCAGGAAGTCGGGTGCAAGGGGGTGCGGGGGGGAGGGAGTGCATGCAGGGGAGCTGCGGATAGGTATGAAGGGGAGCAGAGGGGGATCTTGACTGCAGGAATGGGGGAATGTGGGTGCTGAGGATGGAGCAGGGGGGTCTCTGCATACAGGGGTGTGTTTGGGAGAGTCTGCACTAAGAACAGAGGATGCAGTGGGCACCATAGTAGCGTGCCCACAGGACTTGTGGGTGCATTGAGGTGCCCACGGGACGCTGGGTGCACAGCGGGGTGCTGAGAAGATGTGGGTGCCCAGGAAGATACCTAGGAGAATGGGGGTGCACAGTGAGGTGCTCGGGGGACATGGAGGTGCTCAGTGGGGTGTCAGGCCAGGGTGCCTGGGTCAGACTGAGGTGCAGTGGGGTGCTGAGTTGAGTGCCAGGCAGGGCTGGCACAGCTGCGATGCCAGTGGAGCAGTGTGGAGGGCTGGAGTGCTTGTGAACAGGGTGGTGGTCATGCTGATGGAGCTGGGGGGTGGCGCTGGTGTTATGGGGGTGGCTGAAGCAGGGCCGATGACATGGGTGGTGCCAGTGCTCCCCTTCCATGTCTGTCCCACCTGCATGTGCTGGGCCCATGGCTGCACCATGGTAGCAGCCCCAGCCATGCCCTCCAGTGGCACCGAGGGCACTGGGCCCCTGAGAGCTGTTCTTGGCGGGGACAGTGCCACCGGGGACATTGCCGGTGGGTGACCAGTACCGGCTGCCGCCGGGCTCTGCAGTTTGACGTGAGTCAGCAGAGCAGCTGTGCCGGGAGGGAGCCCTGATACTGGTCCCACTCTCGCCAGGCAGCCGGTGAGCCCACAACAGAGCAAGCTGACAGGGACGGTGGCGTGGCTGGCGGTGTGGCTGGTGGCATCACAGCGTGATCATGCAGGCGGAGGCCAGAGGAGATTTCGGCAGCAGAGACCAGCACCCTGGTGGGTGGCGTCTCAGCAGGCTGCTGGGTGTAAGGGGGGGCTTACACACACTTCGTATGGTAACACTCTCATATCACGTACCGTGGCGTGGCATGACATGGCCCCTGTGTGTGTCCTGGGACTGGAACAGGGTAGGGACCCGATTTACCAACTGGAGGGAAGGTGCTGGCATTGCAGGGTGCTTGGTACCAGCTTGGGGCGTCAGGATGAGGCAGGATCAGTGCTGGCCCTAGGGTGTTGGTGTCCTGCAGCTCTTTGTGCCAGGACCCAGATGTCCCCACATCCCTTTCCCCACACCAGCATTTTGGGTCTGGGATTTCCATCACCACTGTCACCATCCAGGGGAGAAAGAGATGCCCGTCCCCATGCTATCTCACCTGGTATCACAGTGGTGGCAGGGTCCAGTGGCACATGGTGCCTGGGTGCAGCTGGCTTTGTCCTGTCCTGAGTGGGCTGGGGGTCGAGGCAGCGTGCTGCCATGACCACAAGATGTGCCACAGCCACGAGACCTGCCGTGACCGTGGCCTCAATGGCTCTTGCAGGAGACAAAACCATCCCTTGTCTGGGCTCCAGCACAGGCTGCGCTTTTGTCTCGCCGACACAAAGGGGCTGTGTGGGGCGGGGGGCTGTCAGCTGCCAGCACTGAGGGGTCCAGGCAGCTCTTCCTATTCTCCCTGGGGGTTCTGCAGTCCCCATCACCAACAGCCAGGCACCCTGAGGGGTACTAATGTGGTCCCGTGAAAGAACTATCAATAGCAACACGGTGGTGTTGCTACCACAGAGCTCAGCAAGGAGATTCTGGTCCCAGAGCGCCCAGCAGGAACCCCCACTCATGGGCCAGCCCAGGAGCCCTCCACAGCCCCCACGGAGGAGCCGGGCAGCGTCCCCATCCCCAGCGCCAGCCTGCTGCAGGTCACTGAGCGCAGACGTGAGTATGGCATGTCCTCGGGGTTCCCCCTGGGGTCCCTGCCAGTCTCTGGGGTCCGTATTTGCTCCTGGGATCTCCTGCCAGTGCTTGGGATATTGGGCTCCCCTGCCTGTCCCTGAGATCTCTGCCTGCTGCTGGAGGTCCCACTGCCAACCCCTGACATCCTTCGACTGTCCTTGGGGTCACCTGCTTGCCCTTAGCATCTCCTGTCAGCCCCTGGGTCCCTGTCCTGTCTCTGGGGGTCTTTAGCATCCCATGGGGTCCCTTCCCAAACCTTAGCATGTCTCACCTGTCCCAGGGTCCCTTACCCATCCCCATAGGTCCCCTGCCCATCCCCTGCCAGCCCCCAGCTGGTCACCACCCACCGTCCAGTCCCCCCACTTTACTTGCCCCGGCCACCCACCCGGGGGTCCTCGCCCGCAGAGCCACTGAGCAGCGTCTCCTCGCTCGAGGTTCACTTCGACCTGCTGGACCTGACCGAGCTGACTGACATGTCGGACCAGGAGCTGGCCGAGGTCTTCGCTGACTCCGATGAGGAGAACGCGCCGGGAGAGTCTCCCAGCGGTGAGCGGGCGGTACCGGGCCCCGCTCCGGCTGTCGGTTCTTCCGTCCACCCGTCGGTCGCTGAGCCGCATGTCCCCGCAGGGCCACCGGCCGTGCCGCGGGCCGGCTACCTGCGCTCGCCCTCCTGGAGCAGGGCCCGGGAGCACGGCCGGGACAAGAAGCATCTCGGCGAACCGGAGCTGCCGCCGGGACCCCCAGACGCCTTCCTGCCCACCGAGCGGCCGCGGGAGCCATGAGCGCTGCCCCGGCACCGGGAGATGGACGCGGGGACACGCCGGTGAGCCGGCACCGCCGGACCCCACCGCCCCGCCCAGCGGGGAGTGACATGCGGGGCCGGTACTGCGGCGGGGGCGACTGCTGTGGAGCCCCCGGGGAGCGGCGCAGGGCGGAGGCTGAAGCCAGTGGCCGCAGCGACCGACACGCGGACGGGAGCCGTGGCCGGGTGCAGCCGGCGGGAGCGAGGCTGGTGCCCGCCCGGTCCTTGTGTAGCAGCGCTGTGTCCGGTAAAACCAAGCGACCCACCACCGCCGCGAATCCTGCCCGTCTCCATCGTCGTGGAGCGCCAGGGGAGCGGAAGGGTCGGGTAAAGTGGTGCTGGTTACCGCGGCTGGAGCGGTGGGTGGTGTTTGTCCCGGGGTTCGTGTTTTGGGGGAGAGGGGTGATCAGCCCCACCTGTGGGGCCAGCCCCATCACAGTGCCAGAGTCGGTGGAGGCTCCCAGTGCACCCACCCACCCCCCTGGGTCCGCCCAGGTCCCCCTGAAGCAGGGACACAAGTGTTGGTTGCACAAAGAGGTGTCGTTAACGCTACAGAAAATGAACTGGGGGGGGCAGTGGCCCAACACCATGCCCACTCCCAGCCCCCTGCGTCTGCCAATCCTCACCCTGAGGGACTCAGCCCCAGGAACAGGGTTGCTGTTGAGTGGAGAAACCAGTGTTTTTCTCCCCAGAGCAGTGTGTATGGGGTTGCAGCCAGGTGCTGACACCCCGCTTCCCGGGCTGGAGCAGTCTTCCTCTGTCGCTGTAAGCAGAGGGACGAAGTGGCCTCAAGTCCATTGCAGGGCTCCATGGCAGTCTGAGGGGCAACCATGGGGCTGGACATCCTTTCTGAAAATTCAGGGCTCCGTCTCGGTGGTGCTGGAGTCCTGGAAAAGTGACTGTTTGCGCAGGCTCAGCCGGGCACACTTGGGGCAGGTGGTAGAGTTGTCATAGTAGCAGTCTCTGGGTGGGGGATACACACAGCGCCGGGTCACCCCACTGGCCACCCCGCAGCCCTCCTGGTGCCACCCCATCGGTATCCCCCAGCATGTGCAATACCTGTGGAAGACGGCAGAGCAGTCGGTGCAGACAGAGGTGTGGCTGTCGAAGGGGAAGAGCACATCGCCCTCCTTGCAGAGCTCACAGACAAAGCCCTTTGCCTGGCAGCGCTGGGTGTGCAAAAATGCACAGGGTCCCCAAAATGTCCCAGCAGGACTCCCTCACCCCACCAGCTCCACAACTGTATGGGTTCACCCCATGGCACCTCAGCTCACCTCACAGTCTAACTTGATGTGCTTGGCAAAGAGTGTGTGGATCTCTGTGAGGGAACAGCTCAGACGCCCGGCCTCAATGTCCATCAGGTCCTGCAGCGAGTACATCTCATCGTTCTCCACAAAGTGCTGCCGGTCCTGCAGCTGCGGGCAGAGAAATTGTTACTGGCACCACCACCAGGCCCAGTACTGGCATGCTGGTCACCTGAGCATGGTGCCTGACCTGCAGCAGCAACCGTGCCTCCATTGCCTCCTTGCAGGTGATGAAGTAGGGCTTCATCAGGAGGATGTCCTGGCGCAGCTTCTGCGGGAGAACAGGAATGGGATCAAGACAGGGAAAATGGCAATGGCAGGATGGAGACAGGGTTGAGGATGAGATGGAGGTGGTGTGGGAATGGTATGGAATAAGGATGGGGTCAGGGATGGGAATGGTTTGGGAACGATGTGTGAAACGGGCAGGATAGGGACAGAAAGGATACAGGGACATAAGGACAAGGGCAGGGTAGGTCAAGTTCAGCCCAGTAGCAGTTTGGGCAGCCCCACTCCTGCCCTGCTCCCACTTTGTAGGACCCAGCAGGCCCTTTTGCTCCTGCTCCCACCACACTCCTCCTCAGCCTCACAGTGGGTGGGTCTATCCCTGCTCCATAACTCTGCCACTCACCCGGATCTCCACCAGCTCCTCCACATAGTTGAAGAGCAGTGGGTTGATCTCCCGCAGCTTCAGCACTGGCCGTGACACCATCAACGCCAGGTACCGCATGCTGCACCGTGACACCTGTACCAGCACTTGTCACCCCCAGCACAGGGCCCACCCCACTGCCCCATCATGGCTCTGGGGATGTGCCGCCCACATCAGGTTACCTCTGGCCAGGGACATGGCCCCCAGTGACCCCAATGACCGGTTCCATAAGTGACTTTCAATCAGATACGCAGACCCCAGGGAAACAAATACCTAAGAGACCCCCAACCACAGCCCTGAGGGACCCTAATAACCATGGACATAGCCCCCCAAGTGACCTCCAACCAGGGCTACAGCCCCAAGAGACTGTGATAACCATGGACACAGCCCCCACAAGTGACCTCCAACCACAGACACAGATCCCAGGGACGCTCATGGCCAGGGCCACAGTCCTCTCCCCAGGACCCTGTGTATCCCTGAGCCCCCACCCAGGGCACCTTGCGAGGCTCGAAGTCCCAGTTGTGGATGGCGCGGGCAGGCACCACAGCCAGGTCGTTCCAGTGGCAGCTGCTGCAGTAGTAGAGGCCGGTGTAGTCACACTGCCGGGCCTCGCTGGGCACCCCTCCTGTGACGGAACATGTGTTAGCACATGCACTGGCACACATGTTGGCACGTACATCTGTGCTGTGTTCCGCTCACTCCATGTTCTGCACCCCCTCCACAGGACATGCCACAACACTTGTGGAGACAGTAGGGCTCCAGTGTCATCTTCCCCACCCTAAGCATCCCTGATCACCACCTCTCCCCAGTTCCACTCAACTCCAAAGGATCCCAGCTCCATGCACCCCACTACTTCCCTCAGCCCCACACAGCCTCCCTCCACCCCCAGCTCCCTCCAGCCCATGCAGCCACCCTGCCCCACGCCATGGCAGCCTCACTGAGGGAGACAGGGGCTCGGCACTCGGCACAGCGGTAGTCCTGGCTGTCCAGCCCACTCTCAGGGCAGATGCTGAGCTGGTACTCGGCCTGATGGCTGACCTTGGCCCGCACACAGGGTCGGCTCACCAGTGGCAGGCACTTGCTGTGGCACCGGTAGTAGCAGCCTGGGAGCGAGGACAGGGGGTCTGTCAGCATTGGGATGCAGGTTACAGGAATGTGGGGTGCACTGGGGGTCTTGACCCCACCTGTGCAGGTGTACCAGGTCTGGATGAGGCCCCAGATGATGGTGCTGCACTTGTCGCACATCTGCTTCACACTCTTGCTCTTCTCCTTGTAGAAGCGATGCTCCAGCACTACACGGATGTTGGGCTCATCCTCATCAGGGTCCTGCAGAGATTGTGGTGAGGGATGTCAGTATGCACCCCCCACCCTTGGAGACCCCCTTGGTCCAGTCCTGATGCCAGCCCCACCTGGAGCTCCTGTAGTTTGAGGCGAAGGTGGATGAGCCGCACAACCGCATCCTTCTGCCGCTCCGAGTGCTCAGGCAGTGCCAGGATGAGCTGTTTGCACTCCTCAATGGCATCACGGAGCTGCCCCACATCTGACGCCAATATCAGGCCCTGCCCCAGCAGGATGAGGAGGGTGGGCTAGTAGTCCCACACACGCGCACACCACCCTAACTGATCCCAAACACACCACCCAGTCTCCCACACACATACACTCCAGCCTTACTCACAGTCCCAGCCTCACTCACCACAGGGCGGGAGAAGTGATCCTCAGCCAGGCCCAGGTCCAGGGTGCCCTCAGTCTCCCCTGGCGATGGATCTGGCTGTGGGGCTGCAATGGGATGGGTACCAATGAGGGGGGAATGGGACCGTGTGCGCCCCACCCTCAGCTGTGGCGCAGGATACGGGATAGGGAGGGTCAGCACCCACCTGGGGAGGGGACTTCCCCCTCGGGGTGCTCCTGCTGTTCAGGGGTCTTGTTGAAGGGGTTGAGGTGAGCCTGACGGAAGCGGGCCAGCCGCTCGTCCGACGCCATCGCCAGCCACCCTGTGGCACAGGACACTGCCTCAACCGCCGGCACCCCAACACCAGCACCCCGACACCAGCAAGCACCTTGGCACCAACAACCCGACAGTGACACCCCACAATGTCACCCAGACACCAACACTCCGGCAGAGGCACCGACAGCCCAACACCAGCACTGACACCCCGACACCAGTACCGTCACCCCAACACTGGCACCGTCACCCTGACACCGTCACTCCCGCACTGACACCCCGTCCCCGGTGGCCAAACCCGTCCCACCCCCGCCGCGTCCTGCTCCGCTGCCTCCGCCCACGGTCACCCCATCCCGGCTCCGTGCGGCCCCTCCCGGTGCAGCCTCCCCGCTGCAGCTTCCCCGGAGCATCCCCGTACCGCTCCCCATTCCTCCGGGTCTCCGCAGCCCCGAGCCCCTTTCCCATGGCCCTGGATTCCCGCAACCTCCCACTGGCCCCCCGGGCTCTCCCCNCTATAGTCCCCACCCCCGCGGCGCCCAACCCAGAGCCCCCAACCCCCTCCCTTGCCCTGTCTAGCGCAGCCCCTCTTTTCACCAGCCCCATAGCAGCACAGCCTAGCCCTCCAACATGAAGCTGTAGGTCCCCAGACATGGGGGGGGTCAAGGCTATGTTTGAGCTGGACTCCCCAAAACCAAGGGCCACGATGATGGGGGAAGCACCGTAGGGTCCTTGTCCCCAGCTAGACTGGGGGGAAAGAGGCCAATGGTGTCCTAGTGTGGGGAGGGGATAGGCACCATACACTGTGGGGTGGAGTAACAATGGACAAACGGGGACAAAGGTGCAGCCACCAAATCTGGCTCTGCAGTGGGACAAGGGGGCACTTGTACCCCAGTATGCCCCTAGCTGGGGGTGAACATGTGGGGCAGGAGGGTGTGGGGCTCGGGGTACAGGACGTAAAGGGACACATACTAGGGACAGGTATTGTCTGGGAGAGGGACAGGGTTTGGGCGTGGCCATCCTGGGTACAAAGGGTCTGTTACCCCCCCCACCCCCAAAAGGCACAGACAGGTGGTACCTGGACAGCAATAAATTTATTAAGTATTCAAAAAAAATAATAGACACAAACCAGTAAAAAATGAAAATGGGGAGGCAGGACGGGTGGGGTGAGGGGCCAAGTCGGCTCAGTGGGGAGAGGAAACACTGAAGGAACACAGAGGGAGAGCCCGGCCAAGGCCTGGGGGTTGCGGCAGCGCAAAGCTGGGGTGGGGGCTGCGGGCGTTGAGTGTGACAGGCATCACTTGGCGCCCTGCGCCTCTGATTCCTCCTCGTCGTCCTCATACATCTCGCCCTCCTCCTCAGCTGTGGCATCCTGGTACTGCTGGTACTCAGAGACCAGGTCATTCATGTTGCTCTCGGCCTCAGTGAACTCCATCTCGTCCATCCCCTCACCTGTGTACCAGTGGAGGAAGGCCTTGCGACGGAACATGGCAGTGAACTGCTCCGAGATGCGCTTGAAGAGCTCCTGGATGGCCGTGCTGTTGCCAATGAAGGTAGACGACATCTTGAGACCCCGAGGAGGGATGTCACAGACTGCTACCTTGACGTTGTTTGGGATCCACTCCACGAAGTATGAGCTATTCTTGCTCTGGATGGCCAACATCTGCTCATCCACCTCCTTCATGGACATACGGCCCCGGAAGACGGTGGCCACAGTGAGGTAGCGGCCATGGCGAGGGTCACAGGCGGCCATCATGTTCTTGGCATCAAACATCTGCTGTGTGAGCTCAGGGACAGTGAGGGCACGGTACTGCTGGCTACCGCGGGCTGTCAGTGGGGCAAAGCCTGGCATGAAGAAGTGGAGCCGTGGGAAGGGCACCATATTGACGGCCAACTTGCGGAGGTCAGCATTGAGTTGGCCAGGAAAGCGGAGGGAGGTGGTGACACCACTCATGGTGGCTGACACAAGGTGGTTGAGGTCGCCGTAGGTGGGAGTGGCCAGCTTGAGAGTGCGGAAGCAGATGTCGTAGAGAGCTTCATTGTCAATGCAGTAGGTCTCATCCGTGTTCTCCACCAGCTGGTGGATGGAGAGTGTGGCATTGTAGGGCTCCACCACTGTGTCCGACACCTTGGGGGATGGCACCACACTGAAAGTGTTCATGATGCGGTCCGGATACTCCTCCCGCACCTTGCTGATGAGGAGGGTGCCCATGCCAGAGCCAGTGCCGCCACCCAGTGAGTGGGTCAGCTGGAAGCCTTGCAAGCAGTCGCAGTTCTCACACTCCTTCCGTACCACATCCAGCACTGAGTCCACCAGCTCAGCCCCTTCTGTGTAGTGACCCTTGGCCCAGTTGTTTCCGGCACCACTCTGCCCTGTTATGCGGGGACAAAGACACCCAATGGTCACCAGTACCCTCACACCTACAACAGGGAGGGGATGGGGTGCCAGTGCCAGCGGCACTGAAGATCTGAAGCTGGGGTGGGGTGGGAAGAGGAAACCGGAAGGGTTTGGTAATGTGCCAGCTGTGCCGGGCCCTACGGCAAGGGTGGGTATGCACCCAGTGAGCTCCCTGGGGATGATGACGGATCAGAAGGACTGTGGGAACATGGGTGCTGGTGTCCCCCTTCTGAGGGACCTACCGAAGATGAAGTTGTCCGGGCGGAAAAGGTGTCCGAAGGCACCCGAGCGCACACTGTCCATTGTCCCTGGCTCCAGGTCCACCAGGATGGCACGAGGCACGTACTTGTGAGCTGCAAAACAGCCCGTGATAGGAGAGACCTGCCACACATCCCCCAGAGTGGCCCCCTCACCCAGTGGGGTTCCACACAGCTGGGTGTGCTTTTCACCCCACACACACAGTGCAAGTCCCCTGGTCTGTGCTCACCCCTGGCACTTCAGAGCCCCATGGAGCTGGATGCATGTGTCATGTGTCCTCCCCCACCCCAAACCATGGGGTTCCCAAGAGGTGGATTCACATATTGTTCCCCTTCCTAAACTATGGGGTCCCACAGAGCTGGGTGCAGTTCATATCCCCCCTCAAATCAAGGGTTCTCCACTGGGTACTGTACATTTCATGTGCTCCTCCCTCCCAACCCACAAGACCTAATGGGGTTAGATGCGTGTGCTGTGTCACCCGCCCTCCGGAGCCCCATCATGTTCCTCCCAAAACCACAGGATCCCGCGGGGCTGGTGCACATTTCCCCGACCCTTGAGGCTCCACTGACAAAACGCACACATCTGTCACCCCGCCCCAGCAGACTCAGAATCTGCCTGCCCTGGTTGGAAGGGGAGAGTCGGGATGTGCGTCCCACAGTCCCCCCCGCCCCACCCAACATGGGTTTGCTGAACTGCCCTGTGCTGCGGGAACGGCCCAGGTCATGTCCCACCCACCCCACCACCCAAGGTGGAGGTGCTGAGCTGCCCCGGGTTGGAGGAGTCCGGCTGGGAAGGGGGTGTCTCTTACAGGAAGCCTCATTGTAGTAGACGCTGATGCGCTCCAGCTGCAGATCCGAGTCTCCCACGTAGTTGCCGCTGGGGTCGATGCCGTGCTCGTCGCTGATCACCTCCCAAAACTGGGGCGAGGGGACACACACAGGTCTCAGCGAGGGAGATGANGAAGGGTAATGAATGCGGGGTGCTTTTGTCCCCCCGTTCTGTCATTACCTTGGCGCCGATCTGGTTGCCGCATTGTCCCGCCTGGATGTGGACGATCTCCCTCATGGTGCTTCCAAACCGGGGAACCGGGAACAGGAGCGGGAAGCGGGAGCAGGAGGAGCGGGAGCAGCACCGGGAGCAGCGGGGGGACGGGCCCCCGCCGCCGCCGCCTCCGTCTTTTTATAGGCGACTCGCGCCGCACCGGGCCGGGCCCTGACGTCACCGCTGCAACGCAGCCAATCGGCTGCCGCCGCCGCCGCAACGCTGCAACAAACCCTGCGGCACCGGCACCGCCCGGACCGGCCACGCCCCGGCCACGCCCCACCGGCTCCGGGGTCCCCCCGGGAGGGGAAGGGACCCCCCTTGCACCCATGGTAGTGGGGTGAATTGGGGGAATACTGAGGCCATCCAGGCACCGGGGCGGGGAGGTGGCCGGTCACGGAGGTGGCGGGGAGGGGGACCCGGGATGGGCGGCGGCGAGTGCGGCCCGAGAACAAAAGGCTCCGGTGACGGCGGAGCGGGGTTTTTGTCAGGGGGCCTCTGCCTGTTCCTCCCCGGACCAGGCAGGGTGTTGGAGCAGCCCCAGGCTGGGGTCAGCTCGGTGCTACCCAGTGCCCCCCCGCAACGACGGCAACCGGCGGAGAGATGGAGCTTCTGAGCTTCAAGTAAAGGGTGGGACCGGGAATGGCCGGACCCCCGCCCTTGGGAGCCACAGCATCACTCAAAGAGCCTTTATTGGGAACTGCGAGCCCAGGTCAGGGCGTGGGAAGGGGGGCTGGGGGGGAAACACCCCTTGGTTTGTCCTGTCTGTCCATCTGTCCATCTGTCCATCTGCCCCACATCCCCGTTGCCTACCAAGAGCACAACATGACCTCCCGCAGCGTCCGACGGAGTTCCCGGCTCCGGAAGGCATAGATGAGGGGGTCAATGAGTGAGTTGCAGACGATGAGGATGTGGAAGAGGTTGAAGTAACTGAAGAAGCAGGTGCAAAAAGGGTTAGTGGGGCAGGTGACAATGAGGATGAGGTGGAAGAAGAAAGGTCCCCAGCAGATGAAGAAGACACCCAGGAGGATAGTGAGTGTGACAGCACCCTTCAGGCTGCTGCTGCAGTAGATGGTGGGCTGCTTCTGCTGGCTGGAGATGCTGCGGAGGTGGTGACGGGCCAAGGCAAACATGTGGATGTAGAGCACCAGCATGAGGACCAGCATGAAGAGGAAGAAGCCAATGAGGCAGAGTAGGATGGCATTGTTGCGGTAGTAGGTGACAAAGATTGTGCTGGAGACAGTGCTGGCCAGCCAGACGCTGGCCATGGTGACCACAGCCCGTCGCAGTGTCATGATGCTGTGGTAGCGCAGAGCATAGAAGATGGTGATGTAGCGGTCCACTGCAATGACTCCCAGGAAGGAGAGGGACGACACAACAGAGCTGCAGATGAGAAGGTCAATGACGTTGTCCATGTGGCGGACGACACTGGCATGGACCACCAGCATGCCGTGCTCCAGCAGCAGCAGGAAGAACGTCTCCACCAGGTTGCTGATGCTCACCAGCATGTCGGAGACAGCCAAGCAGCAGATGAAGTAGTACGTGGGTGAGTGCAGGTTCCTGTTCTTCAGGATGGCAGCCACCACCAGCAGGTTCTCCACCAGGCTCACCAGCCCCAGTGCCAGGAACACCTCGTTGGGGATGTCCACCCCCTGGCACAAAGTGCTGCCAGCCCCAGCCGTAGTGTTGCTCTGGTTGCCCTCGCTGGCGTTCCAGGGTTCATGCAGCAGACGCAGGGGGGCCAAAGTCGACATGACCCAAACCTCAGCCCCAGGGGCTCCCCAGCTGGGGGATGAGCCCCTGGGGCCCCCCACAGCACCCACACACTCCACAAGCTGCCAACCCACCCCGCCAGCGCTCCCACAGCAAGGGGATGTGGAGGAACTGGGGATGTGGGGGGATGCGTCAGGGACACCACGCTCCTGCTAGGAGCCCTGGAGCTGTGGCCAGCCTCCTCACAAGCCCTATGCAGTGCTCCTGCAGCCACACACCCACTGGTCCAGGGTGGAGGGGAAGAAAGGACCCTTTCTCTGCCTCACTTTAAAGCTAGCTACTGGGGCTCCTCCTCCCAAGGGAGGGTGGGCACCCGCATGACAGTGGCTGCACCCCTGCACTGAGGGAAGCTGTGCAGGGGCCATGGCTGCTGGACCCCCATGGTGCCTGACTGCTTGGTCTTGCTATGTGCTCTGAGATCCCACAGGTTCTGAGGGGTCCATGCACCCTTGAGGTTGTGCCCTGCGGGTAACCACGTTCCTCGGTCTCTCTGGGTGGCCTGGAGGGACCCTGCACCCTGGCCTGAGTCATGGAGGGGTCTATGCACCCTGAAGATCCTCCCCACTGCAGGAGCTGTCCCCTCTTATCAGTACCCTTCAGTGGCCTCGCCTGACCCTGCCCCAGGGAAGGTGCTTCTCAGTGATAGATAGGATAGGGATTGTCAAAGGCTTGATTAAACACGATGCTGTGCCCCAGCAAAGCCCTGCACTGAGAGGGAACCCGGTGAAGCTGGGGGGCGCAGGCCCCATCTGACCATCATGTGCCTTTGGTTGGTGCCAAAGAGCTATTCAGGGCTGCATGAAAAGGCCAAAATCCCGTGCTCATTCCCATCGGCCACATCCGCTCCTTCCCCACAGCTCCCAACAGCCCACGGCACCGGTACTGACATAAACGGATCAAGTGGGTGCTGGGAAGGGATGGGGGTCTGAGACTGCGGTGCTGCTTTGCTCAACCCGAGCGCAAGTTGGTGCTGGGTGGGGAACAGTAAAATACCATTCAGGGAATCCAGATCCAACAACCACCAGCTTTTCCACTCCCACCACCTCCCCCATCTCTTTTCCCGGCTGCGTGCCGGTACGTGCTGTGAATTTTTAAGCTTTATCAAGAGAGGTAGAAAACGCCGAGTGTGCAGATCCAAGCAAATGGGGTTCCCACTGGGATTCACTTGATGCTGGGTGGGGATGGGGCCAGGGCAAGATAGCCTGAACCCTGGGGTCTGCACTATAGCAACAATCCTAGCCCGGCCCCATCCCCAGGGAGTGGAGGGTTTATTCCGGTCAGGCTGGCTCAGCATTAAAGCCACAAATACACCGTTACACAGCAGAAATAAAAAAGCACTTTACGGGCAACAGCTGACCTCATTCCTGGCTCTACAAGGGGAAACAAGGGATAGAGGGACAAAACAAAAGAGTGGGGTGGGCGATTCTTTTCGGCTACCAGGCTGCAGCACAACTCCAGGAGCAGTTTCATGCTGGGGGAAGCACAAAGGGCTCAGGAGAGGGGAGGAAAAAAAAAACCAACCCAGCCCTGCAGCCACTTAAGACAAGAGGGAGGAAAATGGGACTTGGAGGAGGCCAGAAGGGGACTAAGCCCACGTGGGGTGAGGGACAGCTGCTATCCATAAGCTCTGCTACATTCAGACAATCCACATGACTGTCCACCCCAAGAGATTTGGAAGGTGCTGGCAGTGGCAGCCCCCCGCCCCAGACAGAGCCCATGCCCACAGTGAGGGTTTTGCGTGGCTTTATTAGAGATGGGGTTGATTACAGAGAGGAGGGAGGGGAGGGAAAATGTGGATGCCTGCAGCTCAGTCCCAGTCCCCATCGCCTTCAGGATTGTCATCTCGAGGGGGTTCCTGAAACTGGATGTTGGCCAGCATGTCTCGCATGGCTGCCATCAGCCTGTTCACCCCCTGGTTGAGGTCCTGCCCTGCTCCAGCCTCTTCGTCCCCGTCGTGCCTGATGTCCCCCTGGAAGAGAATAGAGCTGGAGCTGCCCGCAGCAGGCAGGGAGAGACAGACAACACCGTGTGCCAAAAAAGCACCAGGCTGCTCTGCAACCTGACGTTGACACATTGCCTGTGCCAAGAGCCACTCCCTTTGCAGAAACACGATGCAGCGGAAACTCCTGCACACTGGCAGCAAAAGCACCCTGTGAGGCTGCCGCACGTACCTGCAAGTTAAAATTTGGCAACAGCGATCGGAAGAAGAGAGATAAAGTGCTTTCATTGGATGGGTGGTTTGTCCTGAAAGACACAAGTCGCACCACAGTTAAAGAGGCAGCTCAGAACTCAAACTTGCACTGGGGGCTGGGGTGGTGCAGAGAGAACCATGCTGCACTGCACAGCTCCTCCAGAGCCATCCCTGACACCAGGATTGGGCGATTCACTGGGGTTTCTGACCCAGGCAGCCAGACTCTTTAAAGAGTCGCTAAAGTGCTGCCAGGCTATCTCTGAACTGCATCAGAACTTAAGACACGTAAGGGCTTCATTTCCACCTCATGTCTGGCTCTGCTTAAACCTGTATTTGCCTCACACCACCTCAATTAAACAAAGTTTTCCAGTGGCTGCAAACAGCCACCATCTCTGATGGTGAGCAGCAGGACCAGTCCTGCCTGTCAATGAGCACCACAAGTCAGGCAGCTCTTCCTCCGAGATGGAGGAGGATGCTGGCTCCAAGCACCCATGTGCACCCAGCCTGGGGCTGAGGGTCTACTGGGAACATGCTGGCTGTGCCGGGGTGGGGATGGTACCTTTCTGGTCTTGTGTAGGAAATGATGGAGTCCAAGGGAGGTAAGGGGTCAAACCCCATCACTGGCTGTGAGGTCACCTCCTGCGCAAAGGGTAGAAGAAAGGAATGAAGATGCATCACTAGTGATAGTAAACATCCAGGTGCAGAGGTGATGGGAGCAGCTGGACAGAGCCAGACACGTGCTGCAGCCCTCACCAGAGGCAGAGCTGCCGTAGCTTCCTTGATCTCTGAGAGGATGATGTGCCGGTAGATATTCCTGGGTGCGCTCTGGTACCGCATCTTCCTCCTGCAGCAGGGAGGGGGACAGAGGATTGCACCAAGCACACCCCAGCAGAGCTTATCTGCCAGTTCAGCTTCTGCCCTGGGTGCTGCAGGGACACACCATAATGGACAGAACCAGCCTACGGCAAAGTCAGTGTCACCCGGCAGCTGCTGACCTCAGAAAAAACAGCAGCTCAAGGACAATGGACAGACCTCGCTTGTTGGCTCTCAGCTGTGGTGTAGGACAAGACCTAACACCCCTCTCTCTTGCTTCTCAGGGCTGGGAAGTGTTCCTAAGCACAAAATGTGCAATAAATGCCTCCACCACGCAGCCACTCCAATACCTCCACCCTCTCTGGATGATTTCCAGGATGTGGGTGAGACTGGGGAACAGCACACACTTTTTGGTCAGCAAAAGGTGTATTTGTGCAAATTAGGGCAAAGCCTCTGGCTTCGTGGCCTGACAATGTGACCCCTGGCATTCAGCAGCCACCACTGGATGGTCATGTGGATGGTCTCTGTCCTCCAGCATAGCACAGAGAAGGCAGAGGCCTCCAGTTGTGCTCTGACCCATACAAGAGCTGTTCCCATCTGCTGGCTGCACTCACTTGTGCTCCGACTCCTCCACCAGTGGGTCCTGGGCATCCACCATGTGCAACACCTCATGGACATTGGTCTCCAGCCAGGCCATGACGGCCGGGTCCTTCCATAGGGCATGAGTCCTTCCCACATAAAGGGACGTCAGCTGGTTCAAGGCAGGAGGCTGGCTATGGGAGACAGGGGTTATTCAGGGCACCCTGGTTCTTCCCATCCCTGCGCTGGCTGGCAAGAGCTTGTCTCCACACCATGCTTCACCATGAGAACACAAAGAGAGGAATCGCAGGCTGCCTGCTTTGCTATTTCCAACTACCTTCACCGGTTTTGCTGCCTCCATCTATTTTTGGGATAAGCAAAGCCACAAGATGAAAGTCAAGGCTGTCTTGACCTGAGGGGGAAGCCATTTGTGTGTTGAGGAGGATCACGTGTCAGGGAAGTGCAGACTGGGAGGAGACAGCCTGCCCCGAGAGCACACACGCTGTGTTCTCTCACTACCTGTACCTGTTCAGCTTCACTCTGAACTCCTGACCCATCCGTGCTAAGGCAAGGTGGGTCTGTCAGTGTCAGCTGGTGACCATTATGGAAATCCATTATCAAAGTCTCTAAAAGCCCGCTCAGGAAAACCGAACCTCTCCTCTGCAGTTCTGTAACTCCATTAGCTGTCCTGAGCAAGCAACTATCCTGCCTCCAGCCCAATCGATTTCTCCTCTGTATTCAGAACCTCTCCAAGGCTTACCTTATCTGAGCATTCAGCCCAAAAAAGGAATGAGAGGCAACCCTGGCATCGGGCTGCACACTGCAGTGATCCAACAGCGGCATGAGAACTGCAGGAGAGAGGCAGAGTTGTTTTCAACAACCTGGTGAGAAGCACTGAGGAGTCACCACAGTCAGGGCTGCAGGGCAACAGCTCCAGCCCAAGAGAACAACACCCCAAATGGGGACCCACACAGGGTGGGGGTAAGGATGCTGCATTTTGGTCTCTTCATGGGTGGGAGAAATTAATCCAGAGTGAACAATAATTGAACTTATTGTGTTCCCCAGGGAAATTAGGTGCAGTTTTCTGTGCTGAACGCTACTGGCCTTTGAACTTGAACAAGTGCTTTCTGTTACGACAACAAGTAGCAAGAAAGATGGTTTCAGCCAACATAAACTAAAGCTCTGTGGGAGAGCTGGTTATTCCTGCCTGCGAACACACCCTGCCCTGGGCCCAGAGGGCCTATGGATCTCCTTTCATGGACAGCAGCACCAAGGAGATGAAAGAAGGAGCACAGAGAGCAGAGCAGCACCTCAAAGGGGAAGCTGCAAGAGACCTGCTGTCTCTGGTCTGGGCAACCCCATCATAAAAACTTTTTCTGCTCCTCTCCAAATTGGCACCATCTCTTAAAGAAGAGGCAGCAGACACTCCCTGGGAGTGAATGTCACTGTTGCGACAGTGGACACGGGTACAAAGTGCCTGCATCACCTTCCAAGCCAGGGCTCCCCTCTCCCCCAGACACCATGTGCAACCCCCAGGCAAACTCCTGTCTGCATTTGCCTGCCTGGAATCTAGCCTTCCCTCTCACAAATGAGGACAGCAACAAAGCCTGCAGGGACGGACTTACCGGTGGGGATGGACTTACCGCTTGGGAACATGACCAAGGCAAGCTGGATGAGCCGGGCGGCTTTCTCCCGGGCTTGGCCTTGCTCCCTCTCTGGGCGGTCTTCCTGCTGGCTCAGGAAGAAATAGGCCAGCGGCACCGAGAAGGCAAAATTGGGCAGCTGGGACAAATTCCGGTGACTCTGCAGGATCATAGGGATAGATTGACTGAGAAATGATGCTCTGCGGAACGATCTTGCTGCAGCTGTGCTGCATACAGGGTGGGGTTTCTTGCTTGCTGGATTAAGTTACTCTCCAGCCACTGGCTTTGTGCCCCCACAACTGAGTAAGCAATTCGGAGCTAGTATGACTGTTTGCAGAGTATCAGGATCAGAAGCACATCCCAGCCTTTGCAGGTCATCCTGACACTGCTGGGACATGAGGCAGCCCTCAAAGACTCACCCTGGCCAGGAAAACCTTTGTACCATAGGGTGCGAGCCCAGGAACCACCTCTGTCCCACTCTCATCAGGCCACTCACCTCCCACTCATCGAACAAGCTGGTGAGGAAGACGTATTCTCTAGCTCGAAGGGACAAGAAATCAATCAGCAGCAGCATGCACAGTGGGTCATTCTCTGGATCGAGGCTTTGGAGGGAGGTGAGCACAAGGGGAAGAAACAAAATCAGTGTCACCAAAGCTGTCCCCATTCTGAAGTCAAGTGCAACTTTTCCAGAAGCATGAAGAGCTTCTGTGACTCCACAAGCAGAGGTAACGGGAACACGATTGTTCCTCCATGGACAGGGTGATGGAGTAACATCATGCCCAGTCCTTGCATACGGGTGACAGGCTCCTGTCACCACCCAGGAAGATCAGCAGCCACAAACCAAAGCCGCTATCGTACATGGGCTCTGGGCTCTGTGGAGCAGCCCAGCCCATAGCTCAGCAGCCACCCTAGTTCAATCTGTTTAAACCTCATTGTCAACGATAACATCTCTGAAGCAGCACGACAGGTAAGACTAACCCAAACTAAACCATCATGCTGCATCTGTAAGGACTGGAAACAAGTCCTCACTGAGGCTGGAAGCCCAAGAACACCTCTGGGGACACCCTGCCCCATTCCACCAGGAATGGTGCAGGCCCTTGGTGGGGATACCTACCTCAGGATTAGCTTGCAGAACTCCAGGGCTGTCCGGGGACAGCCTCTCTTCTCCAGCAACATCAGGTGCTTAAAGAGAGCCAAGAAGAAAGCCCTGTGTGGGGAACAACAGCAGGTTTCAGAAGCCAGATATGGAGAAAAACATCTTGTGCCATTCAAGAATGGGGATCCATGGTCCAGCCCCAGCTCCCCACCTTCCCAAGGGGTCCAGGAAACCCAGCCCCATGCAGTACAAGGTGCCACAGACCTGCCCCTACCCCAACCCCCTGCTTTCTCTTTTATTCTCTTTGTGCAAGTACAGGGACAGTAAACCTGTGGCTTCCTCTATCCCTTCTCCTCAAGCCCTGCAGCTTTGGCCTTTTCCGACTGGCCGACAACTTGGGATAAGAGAAACAAGTAAACCCTCAATCTGCACCCTATCTCATCTCAGTTGTGTGGTGACAGTGATGTGACACGTATGCAGTGATGGCTAACTCCCAAATTGGTGTTAGAGATGGCAGTATTCAGCCCATCAGTGAACGGGTACTGGAAATCTGAGCAACTCAGGTACAGCAGCAGTTTGGGAGAGATGACTTGGGTCAGCTGACTGGAAAATTCCCAGAATAAAGTCACCTTTCCCCGCAGCTGCAGAGCTCTCATTACATAAAGAGCTAGGCTGGGAGCAGCCTGAGTGCTAGGGATGAAGGCTAGGCAGGCAGCACAGTGACCAAGCACAGCCATGAGTGTTTTTGTGACAAAACTAAGAGCCATTTTGGGCTAAGGTGTGCTAATGGCATGGAAAGGATGTGATGGGGAGGAACAGTTAATGCTCCAGTAAGAAATCCCTTTGGAAAGGGCATGCTCTGCCAAAACTTTTCAGTGCAAGAGCTGCTGGTACCCCAGCACCCATCTTGGGAGCCCCACCACTGCCTGGATGAGGGGCCCTGCCACTATCAGCTGAGCCTGTTCCAGCAGAAAGGGACATTTACGGTCCCCTCTGCCAGTGTGGGTTATAGCATCTGTCACAAATCTGGGTCTCTCCATGTCCCAAACAGGTATAGGCCTGTTGTGACAGCTTCTCCAGCAGAGGTGAGGTGGGCAGGTGTGTGCCACCATACCTGTTCTCCGGCCGCCGGTAGTCCAGCCTGCAGATTCCACGAGTGAGGCTGAAGATGGGGTGGAAGGCGCACTCCAGGCTGTACAGCGCCCGCTCTGCGGACAGCGAGGACAGTGTCACACCACGCCAACACGCTGACGCACCGCAGCACTACCCCAGCACGCTGCACAGCCCCCTGCTCACAAAATAGCAGGCAGGCAGGCCCAGAAGATAACACTGGCACCCACAGAAAAAGCTCATCTGCAACCTAGCAAAGGTACTGCAGTGTACACTGTCATGGCAGACATGCAGGCAAGCAAGTCCTGTTCCTGTCTGCAGGTGGTAAATCACGCTACGGTTGAGCGTTTTGAAGGAGGTTTGGGGTTGAGGATGTTAGAGTTGCCTCTGACACAATTATCTTCACAAGGGACAGTCAAAGCTCCTGCCTTTACTTCCTCTGCATCCTTTGATCACGTCCCAGTTTCCAGGATGCTTCTGCCCTCAAACAGAGCCTGACAGTGGGAAGAAAGCAAAGCAGGGTCCCTGCAGAGGGGGTGAGTTTCTGGAGAAGCCTCTCGCATGCTATATCCCATAGCTACCAAGTCAGACCACCCTCCTGCAAGTGATGAGCTACAGGTAGGGCCTTGCCATGTCCAGACAATCCTGCTGTTCATTTTGGAGATGAGCGCTGACAGGCTTTGCCCCAGACAAGTAAGGCCAGCTTTATTAAAAGCTGCTGGTCTGCAGGACTATGCAAAGTCAAGTGCTCACGGCCTGAGTCACAGACATGGAGTCAAACCAACCATTCTGGTTTGTGGCTTCTGTCAAACACTGAACCAAAAAGACTTTTGGTTATTAATTTCATGCCAGGATATCCGCTCCTCACCTCAGCTCTTACCTATGAGGTCCCGGGCCATCTCCTGATCCTCCTGCATCCGGCACACGTCGCTGAGCTGCAGGAGGGAGTCCACGTGGTATGGGTTCATCTGGAGCAGCAGCTACGAGAGAGCATGAGCTTGGTTACAGGACAGCACAAATCACTGGTTTTGCCTACAAGATGAGCTCTGAGCACAGCAGGAGAGCAAGTGCTGACACCATCTGTGAGAGAAAGGGGCTGCTCTTGCACATGACGGTGAAGAAATCCCACCCCATGGCATTAGAGAGCAAACACCCAATATGTCAGGCGGGCGGCACACTGAGCATGCAAAACTAAAATTAGGGATGAAAAGAACCTGACAACAGTCACACTGAGTCAGAGCAGAGGTTGATACCTCCAGGAGCAGATGTCTGAGAAGGCAGGCACAAAGCTGGGCACACACTCTGCCCCTGCTGTCAAGGACACTATTAATAGTGTCTCCTCTAATTAATTTGCTCATTTACTGATCCAGGTCCTTTCCAGCACCCAGCTCTGTGGTACAGAAAATGCACAATATGAAGAACTTCCCTGCCAGCTCCATGCCTGCTCTGGAAAGGACAGAAAGATCTCTCTCCACCCCATACAGGATCCAAGCCCTTGACTGCAGCTTCCCCCAGGCAGCTCCCTCCCAGCTGACCCAGCTTTTCCAGCACTGAGGCCATGCTGGGTCTTTGATCATCTCTGTTGTCCTCCCTGGAATCACTCCCAGCTCCACCAGCTCCTTTGGAAGGTGACAGCCCACAGCAGGACACAACATTCACGATGCAGGCAGCAGGAATAACAACATTCCTGGTTTATTCTCTATCCCTTCACAGCTCTGAACACTGGATCAGACTTTGGGTTCTCCTCTGGTAGTCAAGAGGATGTTTGAACAAATTCTAACAATTCCAGGATCCAGCTCCTGAACTAAAAATATTTCTTTCCACAGAAGCTGAAGCACTTAAAAACACCTCAGAACTACATTACATCATTATTTTGTTTATACTATTATATTATAAATAGGCTACTTTCAACAAGTACCTAAAACTCAAGTTTCCATATAAAAATGCAGAAGTTCCTTCAAAGCTCCTCATAATTTTGCTTTGGGATTATTTCTGCCCCCACAAACTGAAAAATCACAGCCTCAAAAGATCCTGAAGTTGTACTCATGCAGGGTCGTGGCCAACGTGATCCCCTACAACACAAAGCTGTTGTGTTTAGGCTCTGTCCCAGCCTGGCACCTTTGCCTCTGTGCCACTTGCTGTATTTTACACAGTTTATTAGGGCTGGAAGGGGCCTTCAAAGGCCATCGGCTCCAACCCTGCTGCTCAATCTGGCTACAATTTACTGAAAAGCATAACCAGCTAACAAACCTAAATCAACTACACAAACCTGCATCCAGATGGATCTGAAACATCTCCAGAGAAGTGGACTCTACAATCTCCTTGGGCAACCCAATCCAATATTTAATAACCTTGATTGTAAAGAAGTTTTTCCTCATACTGAGGTGAAACTCCCTGTGTTCAAGGTTGCATCCATTACCCCTTGCCCTGTCTGAAGCCATTGAAGAGAGTATTCTTTGCTTCTTGACACACAGCTCTCATGGATTTATAGACAGTAATAAAATCTCCTCGTAGCCTTCTTTTGTCCAAACTAGGAAGTCCCAACATACTCAATCTCTTCATAAGGCAGTTGTTCCACACCCCCAATCATCCTCACAGCTCTGCATTAAACTCTCTCAATCAATTCTCTATCCCTCCTGAACTGTAGAGACTGGAACTGGACACAGTATTCCAGGTGCAGCTTCACTAAAGCAGAATAAAGGAGTAGAAGAACTTTACTTGATCTGCTAGACACACTTCTCTTGATCCATCCCAGCACCCTATTGGCCTTCTTGACCACGAGGGCCCATTGCTGATCCATTTTTAGCTTGTTACCCACAAAAACTCCAAGATCCCTCTCCCCAGGGGTGCTCTCTAGCTGGTCACTATCCAACCTGTATTGATGCATCTCATTATTCCTACCCAAGTGAAGTACTCTACATTTGTTTTTATTAAAACTAATTAAATTCCTCTTTCCTTGCTTGCTCTTTTTTTTTTTTTTGGCTCTTTTTGGAGAGATCAAGAGTCACTGTGAAGGGAAAAAGTGTTCTTCACAAACCTACAGCTTCACCAGTGAGACTTCTAACACTAATCAGAGCAGAAAACATAATCACTGAATGGAACCCCCACCCCCTCAGAATGTTTTGCACGCTGAAAGCACAGCAGCCGGGCAGATCCAGGCTCCAGCTATTCTGAGACTGTAGTTAGCACTGATAAACTGGCTGGGAGTTTGAACTAACAGGAAAGTGTCAGCCTAAAGCTGTCAGAATATCTTCAAACCAGACCCAGTGAACAGCAACAGAGCTCAAGACTAAAACTTCCCCATGCAAAGCCTGTAGAGCCATGTGAGTCTGTGTCTGAGCTGTCCTCGGGACGCTTGCTCCCAGGAATTACCCCACATTGCTTAATGTGAATCCCTTGGCGCAGGCACAAGTGACGAGCTAGAGCTGAGCAGTGGCTGTGAGCAGAGGGTGGGAAAGCAGAAGGAAGGAAACTTTATTTAGTAGACAATGGCCTCTTTAAGAAACTCCTCCGGGTCATGTAGCCCAGCTCATGTGGCTCGGGTTTGCAGAGCATAAATACCTCAGCTATGGTTCAGCAGGGTGCAGAGCAATTTTACTGCTGCTTATCGCTACGAACTATGAATATTGCCATACACTTTAATGAGCTTGGACACGCATGAAGAGCTTTCAACACAAAGACTGTTTTGCTGAAATACCAAGAAAAGACATTTTTCATCCATGCACGAGTTTAAACTAACAGCTGTTGTATTTATAGATTCTCATTTCCACATTGGTTTATATAATATTTTTCCTTTCCCAGCTGAGCTGAGACAAGGGAGCTTTATTCCTACCCTTTCAGCCAAATGGTTGGCTCCTGCAGGCTCCTCACACATACTGCCACCCGGCACGCTCTCGGGCACAGTGACCAGTCTCTGGACCTCACCCGCTCTACGATGCTCACTGAACTTATTCACAAGGTGAAAGCTCAGAGACAAAGCTGCCTCACTCCACACAGAGGGAACAGCACTCAAAACTAGACTGGTGAAAAAACATGCCCTAGGATGCACCAGCACCCCAGCCCTGGCAGGGAAAGAAGGAGCCACCCATTTCCATGACGTACCACAATGTTGTTGGGGTCCATGGACTCCACAGCGTCCAGGAACTTGAATTGCACTTGCTGGTACTCGCGATGGTGCTCGAAGGTGAAGTACAGCGCTCCGTTCTGGCTCTCCAGGTGCTTCATGGCAATTCCTGGAGGGTGCAGGAGAGACTTGGTGCCGCTGTCACTGGCCAGTGTGATCACAGTGGCAGGAGCAGCTCCTCTGCTTTCGTATTCCAAAGCTCGTTCACACTATTTGGTCTAAAGACAGAAACTCCTGGAGAATCTCACTCCTCTTCTTCCTGCCAAAAGCTACCCAAGAAGCCCAGGCACCATCTCCCAAAAGACAGAGATATCCTATGAGGAATAGCTGAAGGAACTGAAGGTATTCAGCCTGAAGAAAAGGAGGCTAAGGGGAGACCCTCTCTCAACAACTCCCTGAAAGGAGGCTGAACTGAGGCAAGAGTCTTGGGCTCTTCACTCAAGCACCGAGACACAGGACAAAAGGAAACAGCCTCAAGATGCACCAGAGGAGATTTAAGTTGGACATGAGGGAAAATGTATACTCCAAAAGAGCTGACAAGGCCTGGCCCAGGCTGCCCAGGGCAATAGGAGAGTCCCCCCCTCTGAAGGGACTGAAAAGCCATGGAGATGTGGTGTTGAGGGAAAGAGGCTAGTGGTGACCTGGTAGTGCTGGGTTAATGGTTGGGCTCGATCACCTTAAAGGTCTTTTCCAACCAGAATGGCTGTGGTATTTCTCATTATCCAGCAACACCACTGCTACCTCCATTAAGTGGGAAAAAAGCTGAAATTCTACAGAAGAATCCAACAAAGCTTTCCCTGTTCATACAGGAGATCTCACAGGTCCTTTTCTGCCTTATGACCAGCAGCCGAGAAAAAAGCTCCACTTGCACTGAGGCTCTGGAAAAGCCTAGCTGGCAGGAGCAGCCATCTATGCCACGGTGGCCACAGGACAGCAGTTCCCAGTCAGCTTGCAGTAGCACAGTACCATGGGAAGTAGCACTGACAGACTCACCTGTTTTACTGTAGCGTGGCCAGGAGTTCTTGGGAACCGTCAGCCACGTGCTGTGCATGAACTGCCACTGCCGCTGCCTCTGCCGGGGCCTGGGGAAAAGAACACACGGGTCAGGATTTCTCTGCACTAACAGAAACACACCAGGAAAACAGATGAATTGGGGAAAAAAACCTTTCTCACCTAGCTGCAGCCTTGCAACAGTGTGCTTGTGCCTAGAGCTTTGCCTTCAAGACACAACACAGCTTTGCTCCAGCTCTGCCTCACTTGAACCATTCCTCTCTAGGCCAGCCAGTGCCTCCAGCATTTCCACTTCAAGAGCTTCACACTCCTGTTTTTATTCCTGCCAAGCTCTCAGCTGCCTCTCTGCTTCAGCTTCTCAAGTCCAATTATGATAGCCCCAGATCCCTCTGGCTCATCTCTTTTCCCAGCAAAGCCTTCGTATATCAACTGGTTTAGCTTAAGTTGTGCTCACAAATGCAACCAACTTACTAGTGTGGAGCAGAAGGAACTCAGAAATTGCAGCCACGCTAAGGAAGTTCTATCTTTTCAGTAAGTGACTGCAGCTCCTTTCTCACGCACTAAGTATCCTGCCACAGACTTGGTGTGGCTTCTGTCTCTACCATTGCAACTCTGAGCTTATGTCCTTCTGTGTGTATTTTTGAAGCAGCTCATGAAAAGTGGGCTTTGCTGGGTACCACTGAGCACAGCACAGTGGCAAAATGCAGAGAGGCCTCACACCCTGGACCCTGAGAGAGGTGTGAGACGCCTGGAAGGTACGTGGGGTCCACTCTGTAAGGCATCGTGGACTTTGGAACAGCAACAAGAGACAAATGCTGGAGGAAAACCTAAGAGTGTATTCTCTGTGACAGGACATTAGGAGGGTGTTTTGACAGTAAATGAGAGGGAAGTCAGCAGAAGCAAGAGCAAATATTAGCAAAGGCCTGGAGAAGTCTCAGTGCACCCCTTACACGACCACAGCACAAAAAATACTCCGCTGTCCTGACAAGCGACTACTGAATGAGTCAGAGACCTTCAATGCTCGACCCTCTGCTGAAATGTGGCACTAGGAGCTTGGAAAGAGGACAGACACTCTGACTTGGACTTTAAGGGGGTTTAATATTAAGTTCTGGACTAACCTCTGATCACCAAGAACAGCACGAGCCCCAAAGTATCTCTTCAACTCATTCTCTGGGTTCAGGTTTCTGAGGAAGTTGAAACAAGGAAGAAAAGTGACCATCAGTTAAACATAGCCACGAGTCTCACTCTCTCAGCCAACACCAGGTGCTTAGTGCCTCACATTGCCTCTGGCCAAGACACACACACACAACACTGAGCTGACACAACACACAGAAAGGAGGATAAAAGTTATCAGGAGGCATCAAAAGTCCCTTGTGATGAGACAAACACTGCCTTCATGCTCTGCTCCAAAGACAGCACCAGCTGGGAATACTTCTGCTGCCCTCTCCAGGGGAGCTAGGCTCTCAGCCCGAGACAGGCTCTGTTTGGGGAACATGTGCCTGGAAAACTGGAGCTACCAGCTGCTGAGCTCAGCCTGTGATCTGCACCCACATGTGAACTGTTGCATGGGGATTGGGAAGGACTAAAAAAAAAATCAAATATACATTTTTAAAATACAAAGATCTTGTATCAAAACATGCCAACACAGACAGTTCTCTTGATCTAACAGCCCAGCTAAGCGAGGGGTAATTCAGAAAGGTTTCTCTGCTGTTCAGTAAGCAGAGCTTGAGGAGAATGAGTGGGAGGGCTGAGAAACAGCACCACCTCATTCACGGTTTATCCAGCTCTCAAAGGTTTCTGAATAATATTTGTTTAACCAGACAAGTCACTTTTAAAACACCTCTAAACACTTTTTAAAACCCAGTCTAACATTCTGCCTTCTTTGCAGCATCTCTGAACAGGCTGTGCCCACCAGCCCTGATGCAGGACGACTAGAGGTTTCAAACCCAGGACTGGTAAACTGTCCCAGCTGCAAATTGAAATGTTTTCTCCAAAACCACAAAGAGCCACTGGCATCCCCACTAGCCCAGGGAGTTGGTCCACATTATAGAGAACTCAGAGTTACAGATCTCAAGCCTGAAGTGGATTCACTCTCCAGCTCTGGCACACAGTAAGTGCTTAGGCAAGCCTAACAACTTGCTTTCCTGGTGGAATTAGCCCAGTCCTCCTCCGAGGCGTGCTCCTGCTGCTGCTCACAGTGTCTAGCCCAGATGCAGCCAGTCACGAGAGTCTGATGGCAAAGCTTTGCACACCCCCAGCAGCTCTGTCAAGATTCTCTTACAGCCTTGGGTGGTTTAGGGTAGAAGGTGCATCCAGAGGTTATCTGGTCCAGAAGCCCACTCAAACTAGGTTTGGCATAATCATTACACAACTCCTTTCAAACAAGGTTCTCAGTTCACAACCAGACCACAGTGGGATGGGAAGCAAGTGCTACCTGTGCTCTACATAGAGCAAAGGCCGGCTGTCAGCAAGTATTCTCAGTTTCTCCCGCGATAGCTCATTGGGGTCCTCGTCAAACTTCTCCAGCAAGCTGTCAAAGTCTTCCAGGTCATCATCTTCCTTAAGACGAGCACCAGCAAAGACAAGGTTGTTATTACAAAATGAGTCACAGTGTCACCCTGTAAAGATCCTACCTCTGGGTCCTTCAGCTTGTCTCAATCTCCATGCTCTCCGTTCTTTATTTCCTTGAGAAACACACCTAACACTTGCTTTCCCTACCCACCTGTCCCCAAAAAGTCTGGCTGCTCTTCCTGCCCTGCACAGGGTATCTTGGGGCTGTTTCTTATTACATCCTTGTAATACATTATTAAATACTTGCATGATTTTAACCCAGCTCTAAGGTTAACACAGTCTCAATTTTCCCTTCTTTTCACTACCCAAAGTGCATATTCAGCCACTGGCTAACATTTTTATCCCAATTCTCCTCTAACAGCAAATGATTACTTTCTCATACGACCACACCTTCCTCAAGATGTATACGGACAGAACACAGATTTCCGCTCATGACTCGCAAACCACCCTGAACTCACTTGCTAAATACAGCCACTGCGTGTGGAGTAGACCCATGCAGAGTTTATACCATGCTTTGAGTCTTTGAACAAAGGCAGCATTACCTCTTAGTAAACTCTCCAGAGTCTACACCTAGCAGACATCACCCTACTGCTCACTCTTCTTGGAATGGGAGAAGAACCGGGCTCTTTGGCTGTGTTCTCTAAGCTCACCCAGCTGAATTCCCAGAGTGGTTGCAGCTGGCTGGGCACCCACAGCAGAGCCACAGCTCATCCTGCAGCTCAAGATTTAGAAATGGATCCTCCCCAAGTTAAGACTTGAGGCTCTTAAACCTCAGCAAAAATTAGTTCCCACTTAAACTGTATTTCTGCGGAATTTAAAAGGGCACGAGTGAAAAGGGGACACACGCAACGGCTGGCAGCGACAGTGGGTCTGCAGAATTGGGAGACCTAAGTAGGGCACAGAAAATATCAGGGAAATGCAAAATCCCTGGCGTAGTCCCCACTCCTGCGCAAAGCCTCGCAGCAGAGATGAAAGAAGCTGGTGCTGTGAGCAGTCCAGCCCAAAGCACCCACAGCACAGTCACACCAGCCACAGTTGCTTGAAGGACCATTGATTGTTACCATTTTATGAATTTCAACTAGTACCATGCAAAAAGGAACATTTCCCCTGAAAATCTTTTCTGCAGCCACCTCAGAGTTGCTGATTCATTACCCCCAGCAGAGAAATGAGCCCAGTCAGTAACTCTATGAGCAAATGCAGATATACCTGAGCCTCCCCTGATAAAGTTTTCTTAGTTTTCCTTTTCTTTTTTTTCTTCCGTGGCTTGTTACTCAGCACAGGCTGTAAAGAGAGAGGGAAGGGCTGTCAAGATTGTGTCCATGGGCTACCAGGACATAAGCTCCATGGGGAGAAGAGCATTTCCCACACAAACTAGCACACCAGAAGGGCCCATAAATAAAACACAGCTTCAGCTTTTCCAGCTTGGTAGCAAGTGGTTATTAAGACATAAGCAGAAAATGGAAGAAAACAGGGAAGGTTTGCAGGTGTAAGGGTTAAACCTCAGCTCACTTTCACATCAAAGTCTGGGTCCACAAAATCAAGTGAGAACTAGTTTAGATAACCAGGTGCAGAAGATACATCTCAGCCATCCTTCACTCATAGAATATTAGTTCTGTCCTTCCAGTGATGCCGACTGCTTTCCTAATGTGACAGGCACGTTGCTGTCCTTGCTGGCGCTTCCCCAAGCACATCCAGAGCTGAAAAGCACATTTCTACACAGGTAATGCAGCAAGTAACAGCATTCCCAGCACAACACCACAGCTCCTGAATGGACTTTGGAAGCAGGGGACCATGCAGAGCTCACTCCACACGTCCAGAGCATCCCCCAGCCCCTGGGAGGAATCACCAGCACAGCCAGACTGCACAGACAGTGGCCACACTGTTTAGCACCCAAATACCTGGGCAAGCACCGCAAAGGCTAAGCCCTAATAAGTGAGGCCACAGGGGCAAATTTCCCTTCACTCCCCACTCTAGTGATACATGGTTAGACTCAGTTAAAGTGCTCCTGCAAGAGCCAGCATAGACCACAGGAGGGAATGTGAACACAAAACAACAACAAAACACCCCAGGAAAGAACAAGCGCAGCATTTACTTTCCATTGCTCAGAATCTTCACAACAGCTACTTCAAGCCAAACACTCTACTCCCCAGCTTGGGCCCATGACAGTCAGAGCTCCATAAAAAGTATCTCACAGTGAACAGAAAAACACCACCCGCTTCAGAACCCTGGAGCGCTGTCTTCTTGCCTGTTCTGCCTGCCCTCAGCACTTCTGATGACACGCAGCAAAAGGTCTTCCTCAGAAGCCTCCACGGCAGGGGACCCCATGCACAAAACCTAAGTGCTCCTTCTCCTCTATACCTGGAGCCCTGAGTAGTTGGATGAAGCTCTCTGCATGCATCTCTCTCCTGAGACTCACATCCTCAGCCTCTGTCTGTCACCACAAAACTCCTCAGTGCACACAGGGACAATGAGATACAAAACAATCTCTCCAAACCTCACAGGGTGACCACCACCATCATCAGATAAACGTTTTGTTACCATTTGCTCGAGCTCTGCCTCCTCTCCATCTCTCTGCTCGTTGCCTTTGGTTTCTTTGGTTACAGCCCCTTCATCATTCCTTCCTGATGTGTCTTGAGCATTGAGCCGGACATCCACTTGTTCTTCACTAGCCGGTGGCTCATCATCCTCCAACTCCTCAGCAGGTATCTGCACAGAAGAACAAACTATAGAAATAGCCAGCACAGAGCTGAGCTCTGCTCTCTCCTGCACCCCGGGGTAGAACCCCTGAGGGGTCTGATCTAACCCATCCTTGCCACTGGATCCCACCTGACCCTCCACTGCCAATACTGGGAGCCAGCAGAAGTGAGAAGTGGACAGGAACACTCGTAAGACTGACTTCATCCCATTTAACCACCTTGAATCTCAGGCATAGCTGTAACAGCATTCCAACTCACCTGCCCAGACCCTCCCAGGCCTTCCTCCAATTCTCTCCCAGTTCAGCTCCAGTTCCTGTACCCTCAAGCTTTTCCTACAGTCCCTATGTCCTCTTCTACCCCATAACTGAGCCTCCAGCAGGCCATCCCAGTTACCCATCACCCTAAATCACTTCAACCCACCCCAGTCATTGACCCCAAATCACTCACTCCCACAAACTATCACCTCAGTCACCCACAACCAGCCACCACCTCACCTTTTCAGGTCATTGTCACCCCTCTACCTCACTGCCACTTGGTCCCCTCCAGTCACCCTCCGACCTAGCTCAGTCACTGCATCCCAAGTGACCCTCTCACAGCTACCGCTGGCCTTAAGACATCCCTCAAGTAACTGCGACCACAGCTGTCCACTTCCACTGCCTCTGCATCCCACAGACCGATCCCACAGGCACTGGCAGCCTACACAATGACACCCCCCACAGCCTCTGCTACCCCACGCACTGCCACCCCCCACAGCCCTTCCCCCAGCCCTGTCTCCCCTCACCAGCTCGAAGCGGTTGCTGACTGCGCTGCGGGCCGACCCGCGAGGTTTCCTCCTGCCGGTGGCAGCTGACGGTGGTGCCGACTCATCTCGGCCTGTCTCGGGGCCGGTGTCCAGGCCCAACTCGCCCAACCCCGGTTCCTCCTGGCCCCGCTGCTCACCCCGAAGCCGGCGCAGGGCCCTGCGCGACATGGAGCACCCCCACCCCCCGCACTGCGCTTGCGCGCGGCCTCTCACCGAGCCTGCGCCTTCCAGCCCGCTCACTGCGCCTGCGTGGACCCGCCCGCCCGAGCACAGCCCCTGCTGTCGCGCATGCGCACTTACCGACAGCGGGAGATGCTTCGTACCCTGCGTGAAATTGTCTCGGGTGGGCTGAGGTCAGTCGGTGGCTTGCCCACTTTCCCACTGTTCCTGCGCGGGGTGACGCTTTCCGGGGACAAAGGTAGGGCGCCGGAGGGACAGGACAGCGTAGGATGGGACTGGGAATACACAGTGGGGGCACAGGAACAGGTCGGGGGGGTCCCGCAAGCCCTGTCACGAGTGGGGAGCAGTAAGGATGGCCGGGGACGGGAGGTGTTCATGATCAAGGAGACCAGGTGGTGGTGGTGGGACACCCTGCCCTGACCCCACCACCACCCTGCCTCCCCCAGCCACCCACTAAAGAACACCCATGTGGTAGAGGGGCAGCCCAGCAGGTTTATTAGCAGAGGGGGCTGGGAGGGTACAGAGCAGCCGTGCCAGCCCACGGCACTGGGCACACTGGCGTGGCCAGCACCTGCCAGCGCTTGGCACAGAAGCAGAGTAGGGGGAGCTGGCAGCTGTGGGTGCCCCACATTGGAATCAGTCCACCTGGGGAGGAGACAGGGGGGACAACAGGTGTCCCACCATAGCTCTTCCCCCCCGGTCCGTAGATATATAAATATAGAGGCTGTATGTATACATCCTATGTATATATGTACATCACGGCGGATGCTGGCAGGGTCTGCACCTGAGTGGCCACTACCCTCCTGCGCCAAGCCCGTCACTTGAGCCAAGAGTCGCAGTAGAGAGAGCGGGTCTTGGCAGCACGGCGAGGTGCGGCGTTGAGGACAGCCACGCTGCGGCGGCTGGAGCAGATGACGTTGGTGACAAAGCCGGCACAGTCACTGCAGATGTCGCGCAAGACCGAGCCCTGGGCATAGATGTGGGGGAACTCCTCTTCCACCCGGCGCCAGGACGTGGCCTGAAGTGAGCTGCAGCACAGGACACCTTGTCAGCTCCAGACCAGCGGGGAGGAGAGGTTAAGGGAAAGAAGGCTCAGGGCCACAGGACTCACTGGAAGGTCTCTCTCCTCCGCAGCGGCAGGGCTTTGGCCAGCAGTGAGCCTGGGAGGCTCTCGAAGCCGAGTGCGTAGACAGGAATGTGAGCCAGCTTCTTGGAAGGCATCTTCATCTGCCAGGTGTGCAGGTGTCAAGAGCAGGACAGGGATGGGGCAGTGACAGGGCAAGGACAGGGATGGGTAGGGATAGGTACAGAGGCAGGACACCAGGAATGGGGCCTAGAACAAGGATAGGAACAGCGACAGAGATGGGACAAGGAAACAGTGGCACCAGCCAGGGCCAGTCCCTTACCTTGAGGCTGCAGGAGCTGCACACAGACCTGGGGACAGAGAGAGGCCAGTGAACAGGGCCATTGCAGGCATCCTCCCAGGCCCATGGCACAGCATAGCACAATGCTTACCGCTTGCAGAACAGACACGCCGCAGGCCAGGAGAAGAGGGGGAATTTGGCCCTGCAGCAGCAGCAGACCTGTGGGCAGAGCAGGGTGAGAACCAGGAGGCAGGTGGGTGGTGTTTGGCCCCTCCAGTTCCAGCTCCCACCTTGCCCTTCCTTAGGCTGCTGTACAGCTCCTTGCTTTGCAGGAACTTCTCCATCTCAGCCTTGACCAGCACCTTGCGCACATTGATCATTTCCTCCACTGTGAGGGCCAGGCTCTCCACAGGGTGGCTGAACTCCTATGGGCGATGAAAGGGGAACATCAGCCTGGGCTGCTGCAGCACGCTGGCACAACTTGGAGAGTCCCTGTGCTATGGGCAGAGTCTTCCAGCATGGACAGTACCTCCGTGGCACAGGCAAAACATCCCCAACACAAGCAGCCCCTCCTGGCTCAGGCAAAGCTGCCTGGCATAGGCAGGGCATCCCAGCATGAGTAGAGCATCCCTGGCCTATGCAGAACATATCTAGCACAGGCAATGTCTCTGGCATAGGCAGAGCTTCCCTGTATGGGCACAGGACACACAGCATGACATGCCTTAAGCCTCTCATCCCATGCAGAGGGAGAGAGGAGGCCATGGGGACCTCCCTGGACACTTTGTTCCTTTGTGCTAGGCTGCTGTGTGCCTGTGGTCATGCTTGTATGGTGTCCCCAGTTCCACCATCAGTACCCACCAGCCAGAGGTGCTTGGAACTGGTGCCAGGAGCAGTGCTGGACCCATCCTCTGGCCTCTCCTCCACAGCGCTGAGGGCAGACCGAGGTGGTGCTGAGCTGTCTGGGTGACAGCTGGCTGGGACAGAGCCTATGGAGAGGAATGAGGATGAAGTAGCAAGGCCACCCCTGCTGCAGGGCATGGCACAGCCACCCTGGGGTTAGGGGAAATGAAGGTAATGCAGAGATGGGGACCTCCAGCAGGTACCTGAGCGAGGACGGGGTTCAGGCTGCAGTGCTTCTGGCTCTTGGGGAGCAGCCTGTCCACTGCCCATCTGGCTCTGCAGCTGTGCCAGGTCCTGCTCCGAGAAGGAGCGATCTCGCTTCAGAGGTACCTCTGTGCCAGGGGAGTCCTCCTCCTGCGAGGCCACAGGCACTGCATCACACTTGGGCACCTCCCATGTCCCCCTGGCTTCCACCCTCCTGCTTAGCCATGTTCCTCTCTTGCCTCAGAGACATTCATCTCCTCCATCTCAGCCAGGGTGGGTGCCTTGAGCAGGACACGGGGCCGTGGGCGTGCTGGTGTTGTGCTGGTTGGTGACCTGGAGAGCTCGAGGCAGGAGCTGGAGGCCAGGCGGCTTGAGCAAGCATGGGGGATGCAGGGCAGGGAGCTGTAGCCTGCAGATAGGAACAGGGCTCGGTCCCACCTTGAGAAGGGACCTGGCATGGTGCTGGGCACATCACAAGGGGGGTTTTGGTACCTTTCTGGCCACGATACTGCATCTCCACAGGACGAAGCTTCCTCTCCTGCCTGATCTCCTCTAGGATCTTCTCATGGAGTGTCCTCTGCTTCTGGGGCAGTGGCCGCAGCCGCCGCTCTGATGCCTGCAGGACACACAGACAAGACCTCAAGCGGTGGCTGCAGCTCCAACCCAACCATCCTTGAGGTGTTTGGCTAGGTGGGGACAGCACCCACCCAGCTGGGGCTCGGCACTGCCACGCACTGCCACCCACCTGCTTCAGTGGGGGCCGTGAGCGGATAAAGTCAAGGATGAGCTCATGGGCATCCTTCTTCACTCGGGGTGGGATGTCTCCATCCACCTGGGAAAAGGCAGAGGGGCCACAGGCTGTGTCAGTGATAGGTGGGCAGCAGGGCACCATGTTGGGGGTGCTGGCCTGGCATCAGTCCTGCTACACTCACCATGACCTTGCGGAGTTTGTAGTTACGAGCGCGTATGTCCTGCATGAGCATCTCAAAGGGGGTGAGCTGGTACTCAGTGGGCAGGGGGTTGTACTGCTTCTCTTGGACCTTCTTCAGCTTCACACCATGCCGCAGCTCCCGCATCAGCTGAACCCACAGCCGGGCCTGCGGTAGGGGATGGATGAATGCAGCATTAGCACCCCTGAATGCCTCCGGCTCAGTCCCCACCCCTGGCCATGCCATCATACCCAGTCAGTGTTGCGCAGGTTACCCAGCTCTGCTGCTGCCGGCCGCTCTTCTGCCTCCTCATCCTCTGTTAGCTTCTGCAGCATCTGCCATGGCACAAGACACCATCACCCTGTGCCAGTGGCACCAAGGGTCTGGCCAGAACCATACCATAGGGACACCACACTGATGTGCATCCCCAAAGCACCCTCATCCCTGCTGCAAGCTGCCACCAGCCTGAGGCAGGTGGGAGCTGGCAATGCAGTTGGCTGCTGGCACAGCCCTTCAGGATAGGGTGTACAGCCAAACACCAGTGCCAGCTGCCCTAGTCGGAGTGACCAGAGGGAAACACCATGCTAACCCCAGTATTTTAGGTCTGTAGGTGATTTCCCTGGCTGGACAGCAATGTGGGTTATGCTGGTGGGCATCTGCACTCACCTCCTTGGCATCACGGATTTTGGCGAGGAAGGCTTTGAGCTCAACAGTCTCAGCAAAGAGTGCCCGGCAGACAGCCTGGTAGTGTGCCTGGGCCTCAGCAGGGTCAGCCAGGCGGGCAGCACAGCACCGCATGGCCTGCCCAAAGGTGCGCACAGAGCGTGGTGGCCCCTCACTGCCCCCCTCTTCCTCCTCCTCCTGTCCCCCATAGCCTTCATCGGCTGTGCCACAGCCGCTGTCCTCTGAGTCACTGTTGGTCATCAGGTCAATGAGCTGCTCCAGCCGCGGGCTCAGCTCCCGCTCTTCATTTTCATCCAGTCCCCAGTCCAGTGCCCGGTAGATGGCGAAGCCCAACGATTGCACCATCTGTGGGTAGATGATGCCAGGTGGAACTCCATGGCATGTATGGCCCTGGGGAGCAGGCGGTAGTTCCTGCTCGGGGACCCCTATGTGATGTCCAATCTCCACATACCTGGGCTTCAGCAGAGGGCGTCAGCAGTGGAGGCAGCTCTGGAGGGAGAAGGGCAGAGTCACAATTGGGCACTTCCCTTGGCATCATCTCATGATTTGCAGCCTGGGAATGATGCACCCACCTCATGCGTGGGCCTACCCTGAGTGGGTACCATCCCTTGCAGCTCCTATCTCAAGCTGTCATCCCCATCCCCAGCTGGTCCTATCCTGACCTACACTGGCCCTGGGCAACAAGTCCGAACAGGCACTAGCTGCTCAGCCCTGCTGTCTCCAGCTAAACCCAGGAAACACATAGGAGCAGCAGTGTTGCCAGCCTTGCAGCAGCATCATTTTTACCCTGCGTCCCTAGATCTGGAGGATGCCCAGAGCTCTGCACCCACAGGGAAAGTCTCCCTGCTCCCTGTGGGCAACAGCAGCGTGGGCACCAGTGATGGATTGTGTCACGCTGCTTTCCCTGGCAGAGCTGGCATAGCCAAAGCGTGGCACACCCCTACCCAGTACTGTGCCCACACAGGCACACACCCGGGGGACACTCAGCTCAGACCCTCCTGGCAGCCAGACAGCCATGAGCCTAGCTCTGCTTTCCTGATAGTGCTGCCAAGCTGCTTCCCAGTCCTGCAGGAGTGCCAGTCTTTAGCTCTGCATTTAACCGATCAATGCAGCAGACAGTGGTAGCTGTGGGGCTGTGCCAGGGAGACATAGGGTCCAGCACCACCATGGTGCCATGCACAAATCCAGATGCAACACTGTGCCCAGGCAGAGGTCCCAAGCCATGAGCCATGCCAGTGCCAGCACCTGCAACTGGGCTGGATGGCACCTGGAGCCCTTCCAGCTCTGGGCTTCACTGCAAAGGGCCCAGATCTGTCCCTGGGGAGGTGGCTCAGGCTGGAATGGGAGGGACATGGGAGTGGCACAGTGTCACCAGCTCAGGCACAGTGACCATGGTATCTAACAGAAGGGTGTGGGGGCCGTTCTGGACTGGCAGAGCTGGTGTTACCACAGCATGCCAAGCTGTGGTCACATGCCATGCCTACATGTGGCCCTGCCCTGGGCACAAAGTTGCCCCATGTACCTTGGTCTCCATCTCCCATTATTGTCCGGCCACTGTCAGTACACATAGTCACACCGCCCACCATTTCCCTGCCCAGCTAGGAGGTCCCACAGCGTCCACCTGCACCAGTTGTTGTTGTCCCTGGGTGCTTTGGCCTCCCCATGGGGCAAGGTGGTTGACACCGTGTGGCCACACTCTGTCATTAGATTCTGGGGTGCTCTGAGCCACCCTGCATCGCTGCTGGCAGCCAGCCAAGCTGAATTACAGCCGGTAACTGCCACGGCCCTGCCCAGCAGCACCAAACACTAGCTGTAGTGAGGGCACGGCCATGAGTCCGAAGGTCAAGTACGGTGCTGCTCCAAGACACCATTGCCGGAGCACCGGGAGTCAGGGGGAGGGTCAGGGAGAGGGTCAGGTCTGGGGTTCCATTGGGACACGCTGGCCTGGGTATGGGGTCTGCATGTGCGGGGGTGTTTGGCCATCTGCGGCGCTGCGTCCTCCTGTCCGTCTGCCCTCGCCGTGTGTTCATGTGGAGCTCGCCGTCCTGCGGCCCCCACGGTGGGTCCCTGTACCCATGGGCACCCTGGGGCCCCCAATGTCCGGGTGCAGCCTCACCAGGTTACCCGCCCGAGTCCTGCTGGTGCCGCTGCCGGTCCCGTTTGCCCGGGCTGAGGCTTGGGATTCGCCCGCGTCCCTGACACTGCCGGCTCTCCCTGGCTCTCCAGTGCTGCAGCCCGTGCACCCAGTGCCGCATTGGTTCCTTGTTACCAATACCGGCGACGCCAGTGTTCGCCCTCTCTCCCTTCTTGCCGCTGCCGCCTCCCCTGCCCATCCCCCGCTGCCGCTATCGGTCCTTTTCCACTGATAGTGGTCCCTTTCCTCCGCTGCCGAGATTCCCCGTCCTTCCCGGCGCTCCCCGGGGGGCCGGCGCGGTGCAGCACCTCCTGCCGGTGCCGGTAAATCACGGTGTCAGGAAGCCCCGTGTCCATAAATCCCAGGTAAGCCCCGGCGCCGGTAAGCCCTGGTGGTGGTAGGTCCTGCTGCCAGTAAGTCCCAGTGCCGGTAAGTCCCAGGGTCGGTAAGCCAAATGCCGGTAAGCCCCGTGCCGAAAAGCCCCGGTCCCTGTAGGTACCAGTGCCGGGAAGCCCTGGAGCCGGTAGATCCCGCTATCGGCTATTGCCGGTGCAGGTAAGACCCCTTGCCAGTAAGTCCCGGTATGTCTCGGTGCCAATAAGCCCTGCGTCGATAAGTCCCGGTAAACCCCAGTGCCAGTAAATCCCAGTGCTGGTAAGCCTCGGCTCGTGTAGGTCCGGGTAAGCCCCGGTAAGCCGCGATGCCGGTAAGCCGCTCCCGGTACCTTATCCCCACTACCTCCCATCCCCGTAGC
>VXBP01009276.1:445462-490887 GCA_013400115.1 Rhinopomastus cyanomelas | reverse complement strand
GGGGGGGCCCGCCGGCCGCTGCCGTCGGCTCGGAGGCGGATGTCGGATGTGCGGAGCGGGGCGGCGGAGGCGGCGGCGGGAGCGGCGGCGGCAGCGGCGCGGCAGCTCTGGAAGCAGAGGGCCCAGGCCTGCTCCTCGTTCAGCGGCTGCTCGTAGCACTTCAGCACCTCCTCAAGGGACAGCTCCCGCGGGGCCGCGCCGCCCGCCCGCGCCATCGCCCCATCCCCGCCAACCCACCCCACACCGGCCCCGACGCCGCCGCCGCCGCCGGGAGGGCGGGAGGGGCGGAGCCCCGGGAAGGGCGGGCCGGGGAGAGCGGAGCATAGACCGCCCCCTCGGACCGTGGTTCGGCCCCGCCTGCGCCGCCGCCACCGCCCGCCGGAGGCGTCCACCGGGAGGGGAGGCGGCAACGCCGAGGGGCACGGCGGGGATCGGGACGGTGCGGTGCGGTGCGGCACGGTACTGCTTGGCACGGCTCGGGACAGTACGGTATAGTACGGTAAGGGTTGGTTGGTACAGCACAGCTCGGACAGTACGGTACGGTACGGTACAGTGTGTGTGGCTCGGCTCGGTACAGCGTAGCACGGCTTGGCGCAGCGCACCTCGGCTCGGCATGGCTCGGTGCAGCTTAGCACAGCGTGACCCAGTACAGCACAGCTCAGACCACTCAGGCTGCTGGATCAAGGTGCAGGACTGGGTACAGGGTGTGTAACTGGTTACAGGGTTCAGGATCAGGGTGCAGGATGTAGGGTGCAGGGCATAAGTGCCTCCAGATGCGGGGTGCAGAGCACGTGACAGCTGTAGGATGCACTGCCTGGGATGAGGGATGGGTGTAGGGTGCAAGTGTCCTCATGATGCCAGTGCAGGGCACGTGACAGGTATAGGATATGGTGCCTGGGCTAGGTGCTGCACCTCAGGGAATGTGCCTATGGCTCCCACTCCTTGTGGCCACAGCCCACGCCTTGGTTCCAGCCCTGGCTGCCAGGTGCCATCCCATGGAATCCACCCATGTGCCACTCATGGCCAGGGGGCATCTATAGAAATCTGGCCAGAGCTGGTATGGGGACCCAGCAGAGGAAAGGGACCCAGACAAGATACTCATATGCCCCATAGAGGGAGGAGAAGGTGTCTGGGCACTGCAGCATTGCTTAGCCATGACCAGGAGCAGCAGAAGCAGTTGAAGGTGCTGGGATGAGGAACTGAAATCTCCTAGGAGACTACGTCTCATGGGAACATGATGTTGGGGGACCATGGTGTCAGGAAACGCTGGTGTGGCACTGTGCTGACCTTGGGAAAATGGCCAGGCCCCAGCAGGTTCCTCTGGACCTGTTGGGCAGTAAGAAAGGACAGCTAGACCACTGGGAAAGGTCAGATAGAGCAAATTAAAGCTCTTGTGATGATGAGCTCCCCATTTTCATGATGGAATGAACATAAAACCCTGTCTCAGCAACATTAGCCCATAAGCATCAACCGAGACCAATCCCAGAGCCGTGCTGGGAGAGGGATGGAGCCAGCACATAGGTGCTCCTCTATCCCACATGCCCAAAGAACTGCCCTGGAGCTAGAAACCTCTGACAAAGAGCCTGTGGCTGTGCCTGTGGGAGAGAAATTTCCATCCTGGAGAATCTAAGCAGTGTCAGCTCTAACTTTGGGGAAGGAAATGGGAGACTGGAGCTGGACAGATTGAAAACACAGCTCTATCCCAGGGTTTGGGAAGGGGGAGGATAGATCCGGGTGATCCAAAATGTCCATGTACCTCTGTTTGGGATTGCTCAAATCCACCATTGCTGGGGTTGGGAGCACAGCCCTGCCTGAATCAGCATGTTGCAGGATTGCTGCATGACTCTGGCCCCCCTGGAGCAGCTCTCGGCTGCGATGTCAACGTCTGGGTCTGACTTTCCACACTGACAAGCAAGATTTGAATGCGACATTTGCTCTCTAATCAGCCACCTTTGGAGCCTGCATGGGAAGCGACTTTAGAAGGAGGAAAGGCACACGTGCCGCAGCAGGGCCGAACCAGCTGCTGGCTTCTTCTGCGCTGCACACCCCTGCCAGCGCCTCCAGACACAGCCGGGGCGGCACCGTCAGGGAGGACGCGCGGCGATAACCCAACCTGCAGCATTCATGGGGACGCTTTTGAATTATAAAGCATAAAGCCCTTTGCTTTGGGTAAAACTGTAATTAATATGAAATCAAGGTGTAATTAAAAGCTACCGTCTTGGATAAAAATCAAACAGAAGCCAAACGTGTATGTGCATATGGAAATATAATTAAAAATGAAAGAAATAGGGGGTAAAAAACCACCTGAATGGAACCTGAGATGAGTGCGCAGAGCACCCAAGCTGCTAGATAACCCCCCACCCCAGTGTCCTTAGGTGTTGCAATCAATTCAGGCAGAACAGAGTGTTTTACAGGCAGCTGCTCTTGTGTGCTGGTCAGAGTTCCAGGAGCTCCCCAGTATTGCTGCCTCTAGGAATCTCTTGGCTCCTGACAGAGATAATGAGCTCCTGGCTGCACCTCCCTGCACCCCCTTGTCATGTTTCTCCTCAGATTCACCACCATGATGATAGTTTCCCCACTCTTTTTTCTTCCTTGGTCAAACTAAAGATGAATCCCTGACTGTACCCATGTGATGTGTCACTCACTGCTCCCAGATTCTGGTTTCCCAAAACAACACAGGCAGTCTAAAGTCAATGAAGCTCCAGTTTTGTACCAGCACTTCAGTCTTGTTCAACAGCGTTCGCACTAGTCTGGAGTAGGAGCTGGTCTGCGATGGGTCTGTCAAGCAGTGGAGGGGTACAGATAGTATAAGAGTGCCCCAGTCTCCTATCTATCAGTAAGCTCCTGGAGCATCCCAGAACCCCAAGCTCTGGGTCAGACAGCCTACCTGGGCCACTGATTCTGGGTGAACCCTTCAGAGGAGTGTCCACGCTCTTGATGAAAGCAAAGCAATGGGATTGTGCTGGCCAGCCCCATACTGGTCTGCACCAGAGTATGAGCTGGCACATGGGTGTCACTGTCTCTGGGCTGGACTATGCTCTTGATGTATTAGTGCCAGATGCTGGTGCACAGCACAGCCAGTTCTGCCCTGCATGAGAGAAGAGCACAGCTAGGGGGGCTGGAGTGGCAGAGATTGAATCCCAGAGTGTGTTGTAAAGCTCTATTCCCTTTCTAGACTCTTCCTCATTAATATTTTAATTAAAAGCAATTCTTTTCACAGAACATATTAACCTGGTGTACCTCACAGATAACGCACAGAAGGATTAAATATAGCGAGCGTGGCTCTCTGCAGGCTGCAGGAACCTGCTGGCAGTGCTGATAACAGACATTTACCGTCCCATTGCTGGTCATGGGTGACAGCATCCTTGCCATGGGACACAGCTACTGTCTGCAGAGAATGAGGATTGCTTGGGGAGGACAGGACAAGGTACACCCTGATGGTGCTGAGCCCCCACACTCCTGGGACTTGTTTCTGTGGCTGGAGCTTGGCTCAACATCCCCCAGACCTCAGAGCTCACAGCCAGGCAGCTTCCCCCTACATCTTAAGTAATTCCCACACTCTTGTCTTAATCTCTGTACCTTGCTCTGCACCTTTTCTTCTTGTCTGCTTACCTCTGAGATATTTGGAGACAAGTCCCCTTTCCTTCCCTTCCTCATGCAAATATTTCATTCTTTCCTTCCAGTTTCTGAATCACACTAATTTCTGCTTCTAACCTTCCTCCAGCTCCCCATGTTCCCTCCAGTACCGACCCCAATCTGACTTACTCCCACTCTCCTGGGACCATGTTCCTCCTGGCTGTGCCTTCCCAGAGACAATGCGGAGGTGCCACATCCCACATTCTCACTCAGCTGTCACAGCTCTTACTCAGCTGTCACTGTGTCCTCTGTTCCCCTGAGGAGGCCATCTCCGCCATCAACAAAACCCACAGACATCCCTCCAGCAGGGCTGCTGTGGGAGAGGTTTTGGGTTGCTTTGCTGGACCAGGACTCCCCCAGCTCCCCACCCAGCACTAGAGCTCATCTTGAGGGGTGGAGACACAATGCACCCCCTCTAAAACTTGTGTCTGCCATGAGTGTGATGATGCCATCAAGAACTTGAAATGATTCAGAAATGTGATTCTGGAGAGGGTTTTACTCATTGACTTCAAGGTGAGATTGGGTATAGAGGTGACTTTCCACAAGCTGTCACACAGACCTTGCTTCCTGCTGGCACTGCTGGGAAGGGTTTTTCTCTGGCTCTGGGCAGCAAGTGCTGCTGACTCAGTTGCTCCTGGGGCCAGCACTGCAATAAAAATATCCCACAGCCAATTCCAGTGCAGCATTTCCTATGTCTGCAAATTGAAGATAGAAGCTGGTGAATACCCAGGGTTGGGGTGGATGACAGTGAACACCTGCAGGATGTTCATTCACCATCCTTCTCACAACCTCCTGTCCCAGCCCTGTGCAGGGCAGCTAACCCCTGCAGTGAATCTCCAGGATGAGAGGCCAGCAGGGAAAATCCCTGTGGGAATTCACCAATCCTTTATGTTGGAAAATACTTCTAAGATCAAGTCCAACCATTAACCCAACCACTAAACCCTGTTCCTAAGCTCCATACCCACACGATTCAAACAGGGCCAGGGATGGAGAATACAACCCCTCCCTGAGCAGCCTGTTCCAGTGCCTCACGACCCTTCCACCAAGTTTTTCCCTAAAATCTAAACCCCACGCAGCTCCTTCCAAAACCTTAATTACTCCCAGCAATGTCCGTGGGGCGATTTCTCTCCATGGAGCTCCCATTTCTCCCCTCATCTCACACCTCATGTCCCCTCTGTCCCCTGCACAGATCAAAGCCTGGCAGCCACGGTCCATCACCCGCACGCACCCGCAGCGGCACCGTCCGCCCTCCCCAACATGGCGGCGTCCGCAGCCACCTTCGCCACTACCAAGATGGCGGAAAAGTGGGCGAGACCACACTGCGCTCCCAGCCAATGAGCGGAGGCGGCCGCCCCGGCCCGCAGCCAATGGCGGCGCAGAGCGGGGGTTAGTTTGGCGGGAATGCAGGAAGAGGGGGTGGTGCTGCCGGCATGGCGGGCCCGGGCGGGAGGACGTGGCGGCAGCTGCTCGGTAGGTCCGGGCTGAGGTGGTGCCGGGAATGTTGCCAGTGAGCCCCTGGCCTGGTGATCCAGGCCGGGATAGCGGAGGGGAAGGGAGGGGTGAATTAATGTCCCATCTCTGCCCCCATCTATTCTCTCCTCCATGCACTGCCCCCCATCACTAACCCCCTTCCCAATACACTCTCCCCCTACACTTCCCCACTCCATACACTTCCCTCTCTATACACTGTGCCCCAATACGCTAACCCCCACATATACTTTCCCCCCATACACCCCCGTGTGCCCCCCACCAAACATCTCCCTCAGACACCATCACAGCCCCCCATGTAATAGAGCCATCCCAACTTCTCAGCAGGGAGAGACAGGAAGCGAAAAAGCACCTTTGGGAGTGAAGCAGAGCTCCGGGAAGCGGTTCTGCGCCTTCTGGATCACCATCAGAACCTGAACGACCTCCTCCTGGAGGTAGGAGTGGATGGTTTGGGTTGTGATGGTCGGGATGGGGATTCTGGGAGATCCCAGCTGAGATGGGGTCCATCAGGGCTCAGCTGTAGAATCAATGTCCCAGGAATGAGTTTTCATGTTAAGTGAAAAGAAGAAAGGAGCGCTCTAGGAGGAGGCTGAAGTTGAGAGGTCAGTGCTGCAGAAAGGAGGTTATTTTTTTCCTATATTCCTCGATGGTTTGTTGTTACAGACTAAAAGCTTGGTTTATGTTTGGAACAAAGGGAAATCCATCACCTTTTTCTTGAGGTCAGAGCTGGCTTATGCATATAGGGGGAAAAAAATCAGGAGATTTTCATGGTTTTCTCTGAATTGCCAGCCATTTCTGGCAATTCATGACTGAATTCAAGACATGACTGTCTTGATGAAAAGCGATGTAGATGTTTTACCCAACACTGACTTCGCCATGTTCTATCTTCTCCTCACACTGGAAGGACCCTTTGACTTTGGTAACTTGAATGGACAATTCTAATGCCTCCCACAGTTCAGCTGCAAAGATGCTTCTTTCTGTACAGAATGTCTGTCTTTATATAAAAAAAGGAGATTTATCTAGGAAAAGATCCAACATTTTGACATGTTTCATCAAATATTTATGGCAGCATGGTTTCACAGAAGGGACTTGAAAGACAAATTCTGTTCCTGGTGTTGCTGCCGATCCACTTGGTAACTGAGGACAAGTAACTTTGGCCTGTATCAACTTTTCTCTGCATAAAACGATGGTAACTGTTTCCTGTAAGGTGCCCCAAAGTCTCTGGTTTACCCTGATCATGTAGGAGTTTGGTGTTAATTTCACTGCAGCAGCTCCAGCTGTGGAGAATGGAATGCTAAGGCTCCTCAATGTGCTCGAGTGGGTAGACATTTGTAAATGAGTGTAATGGATAGCCAAGATAGTTCTGCTTTTGTCTGGCTTCCAGGTGGAAGGTTCAGTCAAGCCATGTGTGCAGGACGATGCAGAACACTGGGAAATACCGTTGGAACCCTTTATAGGTGAGTGAAAGCAAATCAGCGTGAGACAGGTGTACGACAGAACTTTTCTCAGTGTACTGAATCTTGCCTGTTCAGTGCAATCCCAACTATACCTTCTCTCCATTGCTTTAGTGTCCGATTTCTTACTCCTTTCTCACTTGTCTGGTGATGACACTGCTGACAAGGTCTGATCATTAAATGTTTTTCTTGTAGGAAAGTGTTACTCTTGAGTCCCACAAGACTAAAGCACAAAAACCTGCTTAATGAGGATTTTCCACCTCTGCCACTAGTTTTTGTGCAGTAAAGGAGCAATGCACAGAAACGAAGTGTTTTGCAGCCAATGACATCTGTGCTGGAAGGGGTGCAAGGCTTGGGACTTGTGTCTTCATAGCTGTGTGTTCAAACCCTTTTTTCTTCCATGCTGTCAGCTTTCTGCCTTGTTTTTTTTCCCCAGTCTCTGTTCTGCAGGATCAAGCTTTGCGATTGAATGTACCCGCAGCGATCTTGGCAGCCAAAAGTGCTGCTACCAACCTTGAGCGGATCTGTCAGGCTTCTGTGAGCTCTTCTCAAGGCCCACTGCTGAACTTGGACAAGAGAGTAAGGAAAAAGGTTTATGTTTAGTTTATCAAGTAAATGTTATTGTTGGGTTTGACTTTATACCCAGTTTATCTGTTCTGACAAAGTCACCCAAACACGTGTAGTACCTATGTGGCCATTTTAAGTCACCAATATGCTCCTGTGCAGGAAAGCAGCTGGTTTTGACAGCTTGGAAAGTTTTGTCTGTGGCTGCAGTGTTATGCTGGTCTCTCTAAGCAGACCCTATGCTATCACCGTTAGTGTAACTTGCTCTCTTTAATCAATGAGTCCATCTTTACTGAGTGGTGCAGACAGGTGTGGTGCTGGCCACCTGTACAACAGCTGTGCTGAGGAGCTGCCGGTGTCACCACTGTCAGCCTTGTGTAAAAGGGAAAATGTAGGCTCTTCCCATGAATGGTCTGCATGATTTAAGCCTTTAAAAAGCAGGAAACAGGGCACAGCAACTAGTTGTTTTTCTAGGGATGTGTTAAAATACAAAGGAAATAATTTGTGCTTCGTTTCTGGGGTGGTTCCAGAAGAGATTGTCTTGCTTGCTCCAAACCATCAAGGATTTGCTGGTGAACAATGTATTCTGTCGCTCACGCTTCAGTCAAGAGTTGTGGAAAATGAAGGTGAGAACACATGGAGAAACGTTGCCATGTTATGGACCAGTTAGGCTTCATCTGTGGGATGTGGCAGTGTGCTTGCAGCCCTCCTTTTGTGTGGAGGAGAGGGATAACTGTTAAAAGGACCAGTGAAGGGCTGTGATTTCCTTGGTGACTTTTTGATGACCTAAAGCAGTTGTGAGCTTCTGTGAAGGACTGGTTTTTCTGTCCTTCCAGAAGCATGAACAGAACTGTAAATGGAGGGATTTTTTTGTTTCATTTCAAAGCAAGTTCACCTTGCCATTCTAGCAGGATTTGCTTTTTTGAAGAGAACTTAATAGAGGTTTGGAAGCAGTGGAATTATTACAATGACGTGGCTGCTTCTGCGAAGTTCCCCAAAGGAGAACTGATGGTGACCAGTCCTTGGTTTTCTGGGGAGCTGGGCAAGTGGTACCACAAAAATGTTTAACTCTCTGCAGATGTTTAACTCTTTCTGCTGGTGCTTGGCTTGGCTGATCCTCATTTGGAAGCAACCAGGAGGGCATGGTAGTACAGTGGCTGGAGTTAGAGAGAGGTGACAGGGTTAAACATATTTTGTGACACCACAGTTAACAGAAGATAGAATGGAGTTTTTCATTTCTATTCAGCTTCCCTGCCTTGTTGATATCAGCTGAGGTGGCACATCCCATAAGTCCTGTGTCTCTGGTATTCTGGTTGTCTGCTCTTTTTGCCTGGGAGTGGATAAGCCCAAGTGAGTTCATGCAGAAAACAGCTTGAGAGAAATCCAATAGCAGATAACAGGTTGCCCTGCTTTACAAATGCATGGTCTTGGTTTCACTCGGATGGTTTGTTTTCCCAAGATAAGTGATGCTCTGAGTGAGGTTAAGGACTTACGGTTCTGGTTGTTCCCTGCTCTGATGGGAAAGGAGGAAGAGGCAGATCTGCCCAGATAAGGAGGACTGCTCCAGTCTCAAATATCCGATCCTGAGCTGAAAATGCAACCCCACATGTTTTGTGGGCTGATCAAGATCTCCTTGTTCTCAGGAAGATACGGAGATCAAGTGCTACCATGTAATCGAGATTGTTACAGTAAAGAATTAGGTTGTTGAGGACAAAGCATGTGGGCGAGTCTGGGGTCACACTGCAGGGCAGCTGCTGGGGGCTGTATAAATCAGTTTTTCACCTGAATGGCCAAGGCACCTCTTCCTTCCTCAGGCATGAAGGTTTTTTGCCCATCCAGGAACATTTCTGTATGCTGGAACAAGCAGAAGCTGCTGCTGCTCTTTTCCCTGCTGGATGCTCCCTAGAGCCCCAGTTTGCTGGTGCTCTCTGTGTGCAGTTCCAGGCGGGAGCTGAGAGAGATGTCAGGAGATTCAGCTGTGTGGAAGTGATGCCCTGTGCTGAATTTGCCTCCAGTGAGCCTAGTGCTTGGGATTCAGGGTTGGTTTATCCTCCCAGCCCATACAGTGTCTGTGTCTCTTTCCATCTTCTGTTGGGAAATGGGTTTGAGAGCCACAGACTGCTCACAGAATCTAATCAAGAGTTACAGGGTTGAGTGACAATTCTTGAAGCTGTTTCTGTATTTGATTTAACAAGTCTTGAAACTTCACAGTATCTCCTGTTTTCTGTGAGACCTTTGCGTATGCAGCATCGGCGCTATTTCAGGGGGACAAAGCTGTGTGCATTTATTACTTGACCACAAATGTTTAAATTGATGATGCATCAACAGCCCTAAACCATTCAAAATTGGTAGGAGGGGGAAATTGAGAATAATCTTTCCTTACTGGGTGTCCCTTCTGATGAGTTTGATAATTTGATAATTCTGGGTAGTTTGGATCAGTGTAATTTAGTTTTATATCTATCTTTAGTTTGTTAGCCAAATGTGAATTGCAAAATGCAGACTCTGACCTAATTGTGGTGCCTCATTAGGAGCCTCCCGTGCTGGAGGCTGTGTGGCACCTGCACAGAGATGACATCCTTGGCCTGGCAGAGCTGCTGGAGAGGTGAGCGGAGGTTTATAGCTTTGCAGCTGTATTTACTCACGTAAAGCCTATCGAAGTGTAATCGGAGATTAGTCATGTGGATTCTGCACTAAGAATACAGTCAGATGCTGGCAAGTGATCTGATTAGCAGGAGTTATGACCTTACCAGGTTTGGGAGGTTACTCTGGGTTAAGGGGTGCACCTGCAAGTGTGGTGGGTGGCTGGTGGCTGCTGAATTGGCTGCAGTGGCTGGGTGAGAACTACCGTTGCAGGCTGTCCTGGTGATGCTTCCTCTGGCACTTTGTTCCCCTGGCACAGTGGGTGTGGGTGGGTGGTTACTATGCAGTGCAACCCAGCTTCTTCTGTTTGTCTGTCTGTGCCTCCCAGTGTGACCTAGAAACTCTCCCTTAGGTGTCCAAACAAGTGCTGGCCTTGCTGAGAGTCCTTGCTGTGTGGAAACAAACAAAAAACCCTTCAGTGCCTATTGTGCTTCAAATCAAAGGAAACCAAAGGGATAGAATATTATCTTAACTTTTTTAAAGCATTTAAATCCAAATATCTTAGAATAAATGCTTTAGTTCTTATTTCTACATTACTTCTAAAGTGTTAATATTTTTGTGTGAGATGAGGAAATACTTAAACTTCACACATATTTTTTCCTTTGGATACATTGTGGAATCTTTTATGAAGCAAATAAAACTTGCTTGTCCACATGAAACAAGTTAAATGCCACATGTTGGGCAGAGCCCTTCACACATGGCTCTTTCCCAAGTCCAAGAGCATGGTGGTGGGTAAAAAGAAGCCTTACAAAGAGCAGGAGGCATTGACTTGGTTATGGTTTTGTTTGTTCTCAGCAGTCCAGCTGTCCCTACTGCAGTAGAGTGGCTGTGCAGCAGCCTCTGTAGCCTCTGTGAGCAGGCAGAGGGGTCCTGCCGGGATGCAGAGCTCACCGGGGACGCAGAGCTCACCGGGCGCCTTCTCACAGGCAAGACACACAACTGGGTGCAAATGGAGTGGTGCTGGTTGCCGGTTTGCGAGGGCTGAACAATGTGCTAGAGCAGAGGCCTTGCTTTGTGTTCTCTTTCCCCCTTTCAGTGGGGGGAGTGTTGAATTTCTACATTCCTTTAGAATTACAGCATCACAAGAAAGTGTCGTTGCAAGATGTGATATATTGAGAGTATGATGCTCCTGCAAAGTGTCCGAGAGGTTTTGGATCAGAAGTATTTAACGACTCTATTGTCCCCCCTCTCATTTTCTGTTATTTATGCTGTGGCATGGTGTAAAAGCAGTTGGTCACATGCAACCCAGGAGAGTTCTGCAGCGGTAATAAGAGGAAAAAAGGTCTGGAAATTCTTTAGTGAGTGTCTGTGCTCCTTGCTATCCACTGTTCTGGGCCCTTTTGTCTGAGAGTAGTTTTATTCTGTGAAAATGAATGATTCCTGCTCTGTGGTGAGGGAGGCTGCTCAGACAGTGGTCCTGTTGGGAAATGAGATAGGGGAGGAAAAGAGGAAGGGAGCTGCTTGAACATTCTTCCTTGATTTGCAGACCTGGCTGTCGTGTTTCTCCGGTATGGGTTTCATCAGATTTCAGAGCCAGGAAAGAAGCTGGAATTCAAGAAAGTCCCAAATGTAAGGACAAAACAAACCTATTTATAAGTGGTTGGTTGAATAAGTGGTTTCATTATAGACCTTTGTGCCTTGCTGAGTATAAATAAATCAGAGCAACGAAAACAGGGTGGTGGTCTAGGTGCTGGGTGAGGGAGGGACTGGTGAAACCAAGACAGAGCCTTTTTTAATGGAGAATGTCCTCAGAGTGACACATCAAGGGCCTTTGAAGGTTCCTTGGTTTCGCCTTGATGGCTCGTTTTCCCATTTGAATGCAAGGTGCGAATGCTGGTAAGACCCTTGTCCTGCTGGCTATTGTCTCTGTGCTACAGAAGAGCCTGGGGTAAAAGTTAAGCTTTAAATGACACAAACTGCTTTGTTTAGAGACAATTTCCTGCCTGTAACTGTAGCCCTTTTCGACTCTAAATGGTCTTAATTTGTTAATTCCGAACAGATCTGTCAGGCTGTGCTGCAGAGAATGTTGACATGTAAGTATTTTTTGCTTTCCAGCTTTGTGCAGTCACTACTGTTCCCTAGACTTGTTCATCGCTAAATCCCTAAGGAGAAACCCTTCCCTTTTCCTTTGCCTCTGCTTTCCCCTTGGCTCTTGTGTTTCCTAGTACTGCAGGTCATCTCTTGCCTTTCATGTTAGTTCATCCTGATGCTCCCAGCTGCAGTGCCAGGTCGATGCCGAGCTGATTTCTAACAAGCTTCCAAAGCTGTTGTAGCACAGAGGATACTTTTTTTTCCTTCCTCCTTAGTAAATTAAACTTTTGACTTTACAAAGTGAGGTGCAAACAAGCTATTTTGCTGGCTTGCAGTTTGGATTTGCCGGCTAACATTTTGTGGAACGTATTTACTATTTTCTTTCGTGCTGAGCAAAGACATCCAACGTACGTGTGTCATCTTCAAACAGCTTGTCTTGGTCCTGGCAGTCTTGCTGCTGCTGCTGCCAGCTCAGGCGTAGCAGCTCCTGATTTGCATCACAAATCCCGATGCAGGGAGACTGAACACACATGAGGGTTATTTTTGTCTTGCCTTACTGATGATCTTCACGCTAAGTTGCTGGCTCTGCTCTGCAGCAGAGGAAGCTCTAGCTGGCAACTCCTCACGCTCACTGGCACCTCACATGCCCCTCACACCAGTATAATCTGACCGTGCAGCTGCTGTTAGTTCCCTGTCTCCTTAGCGACAGCTCTGGACCACGTTTTTTGCTGGTGTCCCAGCAACGTGCTCAGTGCTGCTGCAGAGGTTTAGTGCTTTCCCTCTTTTTCTGAGATGACCAAGAAGAGGGATACGATACCCGGGCTGCTCTGCATGTCTCCCTGTGAGCGCTGCCAGCCCTCACCCCAGAGCGTGTTATTTGTAGGCAGAGGTGCCTTACAAATCCTGTGGTTGCTTCTAAAGGGAAAGTTGTAGGAGAGGTGCTTTATGATTTAATACGTCTGATGGCCCTCTGACATTGCTGGTACATGAAGAATAACCCTCATAGACCCCAGACATGGGGAGGGTTTGGAGAAGGAGCAGCAGGATGTTAGCAGTCAGACAGTAGTCTGCAAACCTGCTCTTCATGTGACCTTCAGTCTCTGCAGCCCACGCTGCTGCTGACTGCAGTCTATGCGTCTGAAAATTGTGTTAAACGAGTCTTCTGTGAGGTATTTTTATTAGTGCATACTTTTGGGTCACCTTTGAGTAGTTTAATCAGCAGCTTTAAAGAACGTTTTACAGAAAGAATCTGTAAAATAATTCATTGTTAACAAAGACCTTCACGGGAGGACAAGGACAGGCTGAGCACAGCATAGGAGCACTGCACTTCATAGCACTGATTGTGCTCTGTTGAACTTCCATGCCTGAGGATAAGCAGAGTTTATCTCCTTGGCTCTATTCCCCTCTGCTTAACCTTAAATTATTCTTCAGCTGAGGAGGAGAGTGTAACATTAATTCTGGGGATGCATGAAGGGTGGCTGTTTGCTGCCCCAGCTCAGTGTTATCTATTAAAAAATGAGGCTTTCACAGGTAAGGTGGGACAAGACACAGGAAAAAATGCAGCACCAGCAGACAGGGTAGCACAGGGTCTCAATATTCCATCTCTGAGCAGCACAGGCTAATATCAAGGCACTGCACTGTGCCAGCCACTAACCTGTTTGACCTCTGCCAGTCATTTTGGAGCAGATCTAGCTTTTGAAGGACTTTCTCCTAAGGAAACTTCTTGTGAAGTAGCACTGCTAGTGCAAGTATGTGGCACCCACGGCAGTGGGTCTTGATTTGGCTGGGGCAGTTTGAATGCAAAGCCTGTGCAAATCCCTGCCTCCAGACAGATGGTCCCCTGGAGCAGATTCATTGAGCTCGTGCTTGCAGGTGCACTGCACAGTTAGGCTTGAGTTTGGAAATGAAATCCTGATTTTGGTGTGGTTTTAGATGGCTTAACTATGAGGTCATTCTTGGGAATGCTTTTAAATTGGTTCAAGGGCACTGCTAATAGTTTTTTGGGTCTCTGCATCCTTTTTGAATAAATTTCCTAAGAATTTAACAATGCTGAATGGCTTCTGCACATTTCCTGAATGGGGTCACCTTCTTAAAGCAGCCCAAATTGCTGGTTCCAATGAGATCCTGCATGTGTGGTTTGGTGTCACAGCTCCTTCCGCTTCTCTCACTGCATTTGTCTCTCTTTATTTTGTGGTACAGGGGTGCTCAATGCTGTTGGTAAAGAGAATAAGCAGGAAGATGCTTCCATGTTGCAGGCTATGAGAGTCTGGTAAGAAAATGCCTCTGAATGATGTCAGAAGGAGGGTTTTTATCCATTGTTAGACTTGTTACTGAAATGGGGAGAATGTTGGACTGTAAATTTGATTTATTACACTTTCCCTACCCTCTCAGTTCTACTTATGTTTAGCATTGTCCTTTCTAACAAATATAAGCCAATGAAAGTACTCTTAGAAAGATGTCAGGTAGTAAAGGGTGTTCTAGCAGGCCTGAACCCATCATGCAATGCCCTCACGGCATGCAGCGAGTTCCCCAGGTCAAGTGTTCTCACTGCTTCCGAGCAGAAACGCCCATAAGGTGCCTCATCTCCAATTCCTGCCTCCAAATCTGTTCTGTTAACTGCTTTGTACATATCAACCAGCAGTCTCATCCCGTGCGGAGTGCATGTTAGACTCAAGTCTGTAAACCTTGGTTTCTGACCGTTTCCTTGTCTTTTGTAGGCTGAATGTGCCCAGTGTGTTGGTTTATACGAGTGCAGTTCCTCCGGATTCCTTGCAGCAGTTTTTCAGACACACCCTCACTGAGGTTCTTACCTACAACCCGTTGTTGAAAGGTAGGAACAGGCAGGGAGAAGAGTGTCTCCAGGGTGTGTTATTGTGTGCATGGAGCTCCACCTTTCCCACACAGGTCTTGCTGGATGGGATCTAGCTTTGAGGAATCATAGAATAGTGTGAGTTGGAAGGGACCATGTAGATCATCCATTCCTAGAGTGGTTTGTGTTTGGGTTTAGGCACAAGCTGTCACCTTTCTTTTGGCCATTAGAAATACAGGAAGCACTTTGTGTGAGAGCTGAGCCACCACTAGCTTCCAGTTGAAGAAGATAATTGAGGAAGAAGCTGGTTCCTTGCTGGTTCTCTCGTGCTCTATGAATGTGTGATGGCAGTAACAGCGCTGAAACAGCACTGTCATGTTGTCACAGTCCAAGTTCCAAAGACAAATGAGAGAGAGGGGATTTTAGTGAGCAGATTTTAGTGTAGCCAAAGGGAGAACCTCTGTGGGCAACTCCTGTATTTTTGGTATATTTTAAATGAAATGTATTGCTGAAGTGTAGACTTTCTTTTTCAACTCTTCTTTTCCCATGTGCAGTGTCTGATGCCATCCAGATGCAGAAAGAGTGGAGTTTTGCAAGAGCATGTTCACTGCTCACTACCTTGTATCGCAAAGTATGTCCTTGCTTTCACAGAGAGCTTTACTGTGGGTAAATTTATATACATTGGGGTATCCAAAATGAGATTATTTAAAACGAAGGTGTTCTGGTTGGAGAATCTGAATCAGCTGCTGGGAATTGTAGGCAGGAAGCAGCATGAAGGAAAAGTACTATAGGGATTTCTCTTCATGCAAAACTCTTAATGATAACTCTTCAAGATGCTAATTGAAGATGTGAATTTTTAGTGCAACAGAATATGAATTATGAAAGAACTGGAATATTTCTGTGTGTTTCAGCCAAGGCAAAGTGATACAAAGATACAAGCAGGATGGCTTCTTGAGAAGTCACGTGAAAGATACCTGAATATTGATTTTGACTGTGTATTTCACTCTCATGGGTGGCTGTACTTCACAGCTAAAATGGATTCCAATTGCTCTTCCAGCTGTTTGTAGCCCTCAGTGCGAAGGAGACAATCCTCCAACTGCAGCAAGTTCTGGAGACCCATGAAGTAAACTGGCAGCATGTCCTCACCTGTGTTTCCACACTGGTGGTCTGTCAGGCTGAGGCTGAGCAGCTCTTCAAAGGTATGTGGGTACCAGCAGGCCTGCATGTGAACGTGTGCTTGCTGCTCCTTGGGCTCTTGGAGGGAGCCTTGCTGACTGCTATAGCAGTCGTGTTCACCACAGCTGCTGGGCTGAGATTCCTGTGTGGAAGACAACAGCAGAAAAATGTGCTTTTCAGTCCAGATCTTCCATGTCAGCAGTGATGTGAATGCCAAGCCTTGCACCCAACGCTCCTAAATGTTGTGTCCAGCTAAAAGGGGATATGTGGCAGTTTCCTTCATTATTAATTGGAGGGGTGATTTCTGAAGCTTGGGTCTCTCACCTTTTCTGGCAAACCTTAGAGTTTCTTTGTGATTATTTCACTGATTGACTCTATGCAGTTCTTGTTGGAGTGGGTCAAGAGGAGGCCACAAAAATCAGAGGGTTGAACCTTTCTGCTGTTGGGACTGGCTGAGAGAACTGGAGTAGGCTCCAGGGAGACCTTATTGTGGCCTTTCAGTAGAGGGGCCAATAAGAAAGATGGGGACAGACTTCTTAGCAGTGCCTGTTGTGACAGGGCAAGGGGTGATGGATTTAAACTAGAAGAGAGGTTGTTTAGACTAGCTAAAAGAAATTTTTCACCATGGGGGAAGTTGAGGTGGTGGCCTAGGTTGCCCAGAGAGGTGGTACAAACCCTATTGCTGAAAACAATCCAGGTCAGGTTGGACAGGGCTCTGAGCGATGTGCTCTAGCTGCAAAAATCCCTGCTCAGTGCAGGAAGGGGTTGGACTAGATGAGCTTTAAAAGTCCTTGACAACCCAAAATACTCTGTGAATCTATGATATCTAAGAGTATTTGACCATGGAAAGTGCATGAAAAAACTGAGTCCCAAAGCTTCTTCAAGCTACAATGCACATGCCTTCTTCATGTGGCAGATATTTTACTACAGGCACTTCTCTTTTTTTTTATTGTAGAACATTACAGTGCAGTTGTCAAGAGCAAAGTTTGAAGTTCTTGCTTCATGTTTCTAGATCTTCTGAACCATCTCCTGACGAAGGCATTTGAGAACTATGACATGGAGAATCTGATCACAGCATTCCTCATAGCTCGTCAGGCAGCTCTAGAGGGCCCTGCCATCTTCATGCCCTACTCTGAGTGGTTTAAGGTGAGACAAAATGAGGCCCTACTAGGAATCTTTAAGATTTTAAGGAATGTTCTGCTTCATAGAGAAAGCCTAGCTTCAGGCAAGAGAGCCAGGAATTAGAGAGGGGAAAGGAGAAAGAATAACGAGTGTTAGTATGGATTTTAGGAATGATTTAATATTTATTACTGCCTTCGTGTCTGCACAGAATGTATTTATTTGGCTTTCTCCAGTCTTTCCTCCTTTCATCTCTGAAGTCCATCTTGCCTTCTCTTATTTGTCAGGAATGCAGACATGTAATTCCTGTTATAATCACAATCCTGGATGTATGTCAGTATCTTGATAACCAGTGCTGTTGTTACTGCATGAGCTGTTGGTTTTTGCAGATGAAGCACTCCTGTTTCCTGGATGTTTGCATGCAGCTCTAATTGCAGTGTTTGACCTTCCAGATAATTGGTTGTTAGCTTTTGGCTGTAAACATCCAGGTATTTTAGGTATGCAAATCTCTGCGTAATTTAAACCTGTAAATTCCTTTGTATGAGTTTGCAAATCTAAGCTCAGCCTTTGTTGATTTATCAGGATGAATCAAAAGGAAAACTGCTTCTGTTCCCTATAGTCTCAGACTGGCTCATTTTTCTTGTCTTGCCCAGCTAAAGCCACGCAGAAACAGGCAGACTTGTGGGTCTCTTGAGAATCTCAGTGCTTTCGGTGCACGTTGGTGTTACCTGATTTAACTCCCAAGTCTTCTTGTGGCAGCACATCAGAGCAAACACTAGCATGGCCCAGCAAGCTCTCTGCAAATGGGACAAAGAAAACTTTAGCAGAGGCTGCTCTACACTTTCTCTGGAGACTCTTCTCCTAGAGGATTCTGGTGATAGAAAACAAATAACTAAGGAGTGTCTGGGATTTGGGATGTCTGGGAGTTAAGGCACTGCTGAGATGGGGAGCGTCACCTTGCCAAGGGGCTTGCATGATTGTTTTCCACCATTTCAGGCATCCTTTGGGAATGCTCGTGGTCACCATGGAAGCAGCAAGAAAGCCCTGGTCTTTCTCTTTGAGTTCTTGTCAGAGCTTGTGCCCTTCGAAACTGCACCATACCTGAAGGTGAGAAGAGGCTAATGGAGGTTTTCTAATGACTGACACAGAACTGCACCAAAGCAAATGTGCTGGTGCCTTCAGCTGGGTTTGGCACATTTTTAGTGCTGTTCTAGTGCTTTTGTTACTCATGATACATTATTCAAAACCTTTCCTCTTGAAATAAGTAAGTATGAGATTCTTTTATTTCCTTGACAAGAAAGAACATTCCTTTCATGGAGTTAAATTTAAGCACTTCAGTGATTTTTGTCTCTCTTTTTTGATCCTTTTTCTTCAAATCTTATTGGGAATTTCATGTTTCAGGTCCATATAATGTACCCGCCTTTTGTGCCCACAAAACATCGGTCTATTCTCTTGGAGTACATCACTCTGGCTAAAACCAGACTGGCTGACCTCAAGGTTAGTGAAAATTGTAAAGAGGAGGTTTTTACTGCATCTGTCAGAATTTGAGCTGCGTGGTGACCACGTGCCTCTCTATAACTCACATAGGTTGCAATAGAAGATATGGGGCTCTATGAAGACTTGTCTTCCACAGATGAATCCGTGCAGGTACTGCTGCTGTGTCTAACCATCTCCTCATCAGTCATGTCCCTTGTCCTCTGAGCTGAGGTTACGCACCTCTCTGCCATTCCTACCACATTGGAGTGTGCTCCCAGAACTCCAGCCGTAAAGACAGAGGGGGCCATACATGTATGAGTCGTTTGATGGGGCTGCACAGAAACGTGGTCATTAGTTCTACCAGAGCTCAGCTAGAACAGCCTGATCTGGCTGAAGATCATAGAATCACAGAATGTTAGGGATTGGAACAAACCTTCAAAGATCAGCTAGTCCAGTACCCAGGCCAGAGCAGGATCACCTGGATGAAGTCACAGAGGAACATGTCCAGTCAGGTTCTAAAAGTCTTTAGAGAAGACGACTCCACAAGCTCCTCAGGCAGCCAGTTCCAGTGCTCTGTCACCCTCACTGTGAAGAAGTTCCTTCTCCTATTTATGTGGAACCTCTGCTCGCTGCCGGGGGGTTGCACTAGATGGTCCTTTCCCACCCAAAGCATTCAGTGATTTTATGAATTAGTCAGTCAGCTGCTGGCCAAGCAGCAGCCAGGTTAGCCAGCCAGACAGGAAAGTGCTGGATGCCTCTTGCCCATCCTGAACTGTGGGGCGTAGAAAGTAAATGGAAAGTCCTGGAGGGGAGGGATTTATGGGGCAGAAGAAGATCTAACGACACTGTGTAGTCTGGGGCTGCAGGAGCTGGGGCTGCCTTAGCTCTGCCAACTGGTGTTTAGATGAGATTCGTGGAACAGTTTCGCACTGTGGTTCATGACAAATTCTGGGGAATGATTCTAATTGACAAGGAAGCATTTGGTTCTGCTGCTCCCACCTACGTATCACTCACAGTATGGCAGACTGGGAGGCCTTATTTACGCAGGCAGTCAGCTGGAGTACCTGAAACCCTGGCTGGGGAACAGGGCAGCTGAACTTACTGCAGTCAAATCTAGTTCTGTATGAAATGAAATTTATAAGTGAAGGTTTCATTTCTTCTGTGACTGATCTGTCTGTTGGGGAAACCAGCCTGGGTTGTTGTGGTCTTAAGATGTTCTGTGGCTCAAATAAGAGGAACCTGAAGCATCAGTCCTTCCCCTTCAAGTTGGAGGCAAAGATTATGGGCCTTAATTCCAAATGTATGAACTAAAATAGAGTAACAGTAGAGCAAAATCAGAACAGAGAAGATCTTGTCCCTGTGGCAGATGATTGAATTGACAAGGTGACTTTGAGCAGGAGGATCTGGTGCCTTTTGGTGTTAGGAGGCTGGGTAGGGAGCATGAGGACCTTTAGTCTGCCCCAGAGTAGTCACGATCAGTAACAGACTGGTGTCTCAGGTCCAGCTCCTCCAGCCTCCACATTTATTCTGTAGATCCCGTAGTTCTTGTCGTTCTGTTGCGTGCATTCAGTCACACACAGGAACTGGTACTAACCCTGGCAGAAGAAGCCAGGAAGGTGATTTATTACCATGTCTTTCTCTCGTTGTAACTTGTATGAGACAGCCCCAGGGTCAGGCGCTTCGTGATGTTGAAAAAGCCCTTCAGATCTTTGAAAACACAAGGAAGATACCAACGTCTGTGTTAGAAGCCAGGTAACGTGTGCTTCTCAACTCTTCTTGGTTTGAGCTGTAATAACAACAAGAACAACAACAGGCAAGTCCAAATCAAATAACAAAAGAAAAATTGAGGATATGAGCAAAAGAGGTTTGGGGAAATTCTTTGCATGTTACCCACTTCCTCAGCAATCACCTAAGTAGAAGCTCTTGCTGCAGAGACTGCAAAGGCAGGATAAATCTATAATAAATAAACAGCACAATTAAAGAAATGAGTAACTATTGGCTAATCTGAACTTGATTTGCCCGTCGTTATTCATGTTACCATGAGGATTTCTTAACTGCAGGAGGCAAATTACCTCTTGGGGTAACGCGATAGCGCTTTGTAGCTCTGGCACTGTTCATATTTTGCTGTATTTGTTTTCTGTCCCAGTATTTTCAGGCGACCGTATTATACTTCCTGGTTTCTTCCTGCTTTGCTCAGGCCACGTGTGGTTAGTATTTAGCTTTTCTTTGATTTATCCTCTCCTGTAAGTGTGTGTTTGCAGTTGGGCAATTTGCTCCTAACCTGCCTGTTTTCCCGTTGCAGCTCCCAAAAACCCCAGACGTGCGCATGGCTTTGATAGAGTCTTTAAAGAGGTATCGAGACACCCCGGTGCTACTTTCTGTGATTCTTTGCTCTCTCTCCTGAATGTGACTTTACATCAGATTACTAAAGGCTTTGATGCCAGGTTTACACAACGCAGTGTTGGCTAACCCTTGGCAGGACCTTGTGGCCAGGCTTGTGTCTGGCAGATTGTGTCTGGGGTAGCTTGTCTGTGAAGTTCAATGTCTTTTGTTATGTCACTGGTTCCCTAACCAGTCTAAAACCAGTATCTAGGAAGAGTCTCATGCAGCCCTCTGACTATTTTTATGCGCATTTGGAAAATACTGCCGAGTATTGACCAAAATTTCACCAGGAAGATGAACCTTTGCTGGGAATGGCCCTCCTCTCTGGGAGTGAACGTGGGAGGGGGGAGAAGGTGAAACTGAAATGGTGCTGTTATGGGATATGAGGAGAATGCAGTCCATCTCAGAGCTCAGGCTTGTCCCGTACGCGTGTTCACAAGTGCTTTTCTGCATTGCAGAAACAGCTTTATTTGAGATCCAGTAATTCCTCTGTAACCTGTCATGAAGGAAAAATGTTGGCAGCACTGCCTTGTCATCCCAGTCCGGCTCTCAAAAGACTGGATCATCCTGCTGGGGCAGGGGGATTGGACTAGATGATCTTTCGAGGTCCCTTCCATTCCCTAATGATTTTATGATTCTACGATTCCACACAATGAGCATCGTAAGAGGAGCAGCTGAGTTCATGCAAAATGTTTTTAGTGTCGAGTGTCTGCCCAGTGAGGGCTGGAGGCCAGACTGGTGTCTGTCATGAGGACGTTTTACATGAGTGAGCACCACGTGTCACACAACTTAGGGCTCTGTGGGGATCTTGGATGCACGCTACACACAAACCGCACGGTAACACGTGTGGTAATAACACAGACGGTGTTGTGTCGGTGAGGTGTGTGTGACACATGTGTGGAACTGCCTCTGAAAGCCTCAAATGGGAATTTCTGGCCCTTGTGTCAGTTGATGATTACAAAATGCCTCAGACGCTCTGTGTGCTTTGGGGACTCTGTAACGACATTCCGTAGCAGAGCTGCTGGCTCTGCTTCAATTGTTAAATATAATAATTCCACGTTTGAATGTGGCTATAATAGATGTTTCTTCTTTTTAATTATTACTGTAGAGCTGATAAAATACCCTCAAACTTGTACTCCAAGTACGCGCAAGCTTGTCGTGCCATGAAAGAGAAAACGTCTCAAGGTAAAAAACATGACGTTTCCTTATTGCTCATGTAGAGAAATTAGTGTTTCCGTTGCTGCTGCCCTGAAGTGAAAATGTTCAGAATTAGTTCTTATATATAAATATGTGGGTCTTCTTTCTGTCATCTTGATGTCGTTTCATAATGACTATCCGCTTGTGTGTGTGGAGCGCTGCGCTGTGGTGAGCCTGCAGACGATGCTTGAGCTGGCTGATTCTGGTCTCCTCAGATAGATCCCTGTGAATCAGCATTTGCCAGCTTGAAGGCTTCGCAGCCCTGGCTAGCCTGGGGTGTGAGCCAGCTGCTCCAGAGCTCGTGTGATGTCCTGGGGTCAGGAGGGTGAGGGATGGAGTCAGCCAGAGGGGTTTGCACTGTGTATTTTACGACTGGGAGGGATGGCCCTACAAAGTTCAGGTCTTGTCGGTGTGGTCACATCACCAGAGCTGTGTGTGTTGCTGGAAATAAGTATTTAATGACCTCTACTCCTTCAGTAAGTGAGGGTTTTTAAACACATCTTAAAATGGGCAGTGTCCTCACCACAGGTTTGTATGAGTTATGAAGTCAGGCTAGTGAGCAGGGATTGCTCCCAGAGCTGTGAGAGATGAGGGTGTCTGTGATTGACTTCTGCTTGGGGCACTTAGAGCTTCCTGATGTTGCTGTAGCTCAGAGCCTGGACAAAGCTGAGCTGGGGAGCGCAGATGGGCACCATCTGCCTGTGGAGGTTGTCCTGGCAACGGCAGGGATGGGGGAATCCCTGGGGCCTGAGGGGATGGGCAGCATCCCAAGGGGCAGCCAGGGCTCTGCCGGAGCTCTAGAATTGCCAGTGACCTCTAGTGGCATCGCCTGAGCCCTGTCTGCTGCCTTCGGCCCGAGCTGCATCCCCCATCATCCCGCACACCCCGATCAGTGTCCTCATCCTGTCCCCTGCCATCTGATCACTTGGATCCCATCCTCTGCACCCCGGGGCTCTTGCACAGCTGCTGGACTTGAGACAGGGCTGAGTGTTACTAGCTGTAGGTCAGTGCCATTGGTTAGTGCTCACTCTTGGAGGTGACTCAGCAGCCTCCTTGTCGCTTTGCAGCATGTTTATAAACCAGCATAAATTTAACCCTTGTTATTGGCTTCTCCTGTTTGTGGTTGGGTTATTTCTGGCCTGAGCAGGAGATGCTGTTCTAGGGAACTGTGTGGGTGGTGGTTGGGGCCATGCTGCAGCAGCTCCTGCTGCCTGCACTCGCTTTCTAGTGGTAACAGGAATTTCCTTTTAGTTCTTTTGAACAAGGCTAAAGTAATGGGTAACATCTGGAGATGCTGCATGATGTTGGCTTGAAGAGAAGCCGATGAAGTAGTGTTCATGCCTTAATGTCTGTCTCTGTGTTTTGAGGCTTTAGGGGGGGCAGCAAATGTTTCTGTGGTGGGGAAAGAGTTGAAGCAAGCAGGGAGGAAGCTCTTTTGTCTCTGAAACCAGAATTCCTTCCTGCAACTAGGCATAAACTCATGAATGATTAATCAAATGGCAGATTTTGAATGTAAAAGCAGAGCTGCATGTGGCAGATTGACAGTCTGGGGCTCTGTTCTGTAGCCTATAGAAAAGGAAACGCTGCTTTTACAGAAAAGGCGTGAGCAGAGATTGCTGAACTCATGTCGTGGACTGATGTAGCACACAGGGGTAAGGATAAGGTGTGGCACTTCTCTTTCTTGTCCAGTGGAATCAACAGTAGAAACCAGCCATGACAAAGGTCCCCTTGAGCAGCTGCAGACTGCGCTGGCTAAGCTGCGGGAACTGGCAGTGGACCAGGCTAAATACGAAGGTAGGAGGCAAGTTAGAGCTGCCTGTAACTCACTGTTGCAAAAGTTGTGTGAATAGGCATGGCTAATGCTGGCCAAAACAGCAGCCAGCTACTTGCCACAAGAACCCGAAGATGGCACTCTTTCTGATACGGATAATCCTTCCAGCTATTTTTATTTATATATATATATATGTATAAAAATGTCTCAGTTATTTCCCATGCTTGAGTTCAGAACGTCAGGTCTTCGTGTTTTTGATGGTCTCTTGGTCCCACACCAATCTCAGCCTGACAGACAACCCACTGTTGACTTGGGCCCCTTCTCTGAGACTGTTTCCTTATTGGCATGAAAAACCACTCTTGGTTTAGTAATACTGTAGTAGTAGTACTGGGGGAAAATAGCTGCTGTCTTCTAACATGAGATGGTGATGACTCTATTCTGGGGAACTCTTTTTTGCTTGTTAAAGCTTCGATAACCTACTTTAGGCTGTGCTCAATTAGAGTCTCTGTTCTGCTCATTGTTCTTCCTGCCATGTGCAGTTGTGGCTAACATGCCTTCTGTCCTGGTTCTCTTCTCCGGTTACCTTCCTGCAGATGTGCCAGCTCAGATTGCGGTGATTTCTGACAGACTGGCAAGTGTCTTGGGCCATAGCAGTGAAGAGAATGAAGCTGCTGCTGCTACAGCTTCTCCAGTCCAAGTTGATATTTCTGACCCCAGGCTGGAGCCCAGCCATCAGGGTGTGAGTGCCATCTGTGGGGCTGGGCAGGGAAAAATCCACCTGGATAGCACAAAGGCTGCTTTGTCTGGGAGAACAGGAAATGCATTCTCCTTTTGTCTACCTTGTCCTACCCTGCACAGACTATTCATGTCCTTTACCCTCCTGGAAGTGGTGGGATGGCTGGTGCCAAGATCTAGAGGCAGATTCCGTCAGAGTAGTCCTGTGATGAGCTGGGCTTTCTTCACCAGGCTTGGCTACATCTCTGTTGTGTGCCCAGGATCATTCCTGGGTGTCACAGGCTTGAATGTCCATCTCTCCTTAGTGCCAGTGGATCTGTACAACTGGTGAATGTCACTAACCAGTGTCTCCTTGTTTGAATGTCAGGAAACTGGATCTGACGAATGGGAGTTAGCAGTGTGTCTCTCATTCCAGGTTGTCGACCTGCTGCTGACATCGTTCTGCCAAACTCTAATAGCTGCTTCTCATTTTAACCCTCCTGAGAGGTAAGATGTGAGTGAAAGGGTAGGGAAATCACAGCTAGTTAACACAGAACCCCAGCCCTTGTTTGGGGGCAAGGAGGGACTTTGGGTACCCTCAGTGCAAGGCTGACATTTGCAGGCTGCTTTGTTCTGGGTTTCTGTAACCTAAGAACTAACGAGCTTTGACGAATGTATGTAAATAAAACATGTTTCTCAGATCTCTGTTGCTACGGATCCCTTCAGAAGCAGGCTCTGCTTTGTGTTCTGTGACAACCTATAGAAACTCTCCTCTAATGATACATACCAGGGTGTGAGGAATAACTCTGTTAGTAGCCACGATGTGACAGAAGTCCATAAACATTGTGATCAGCATCTCAGGGGGAAAATGGCTTTGCTGGAAGAAACAGACAAGCTGCCTGGGACCACAGCCACTGCCAGTGCTGGGCTGGGAGGCTGCTGCTCTGCAGTGCAGCATGCTTTGGCAGCCTGGGCATCTTTCCTTCTGTTTTGCCCTGGAGCAGGTAGATCTGTTGAAAACCTGTGCTGGAAAGTAGCTGTGATAAACAAGAGTGTCCCAGTAAACAAGAGTGTCCCAGGACACTGTTTCTACCTCCAACTCCCAACCCAACCTCCTCTGAGGATGGTTTTTCATGCCAGCACAGTGGGGAAGTCCCTTCTTCCTTCCCTCTCTTCTGCAACTGGACTGTGTGTCATATTAATTCCTATTGGCTCTTGCTTTGTTTCTTAATCCAATTTATTGCTCTGAAATTGTTTACTTTGTGACTTCTGTCTGAGAAAAGCAGTTTGTGCCCCAGGCAGCTTCCTCCTCTCCTCAGTGTCCTCTCTGGACACCTCTTGACTGTATTTTATTGAGTATTTGAGTCAGGTGGAGTTCACCTTTGTAGGGGTCCTCTGTTCAGATACCCTGAAAGTGACACTTCCTTTGAGCCTGGAATGATTATTGTCCTGTATTTACAACAACTGTGGATGAGGTTTAGTGTGTCTAAGCACGTGTAAATGCCTTTTCCTGCACTGGGGATAACAAGCAGCAGTAAAATGAACATCCTTACATCCTGCAGGCAGGGACCATGCCTCTCCTTGCTTGTGAAGATGATGTGTGGACACAAGAAACTCTTACCTGGGCTTCTGAGCAGGCTCTGCCAGCTAATTTATCACCAGGTTAGTTTTCCTGCCATGAATTGTTTGGTTATGGTTGGCTAGAGACCATTTCACCTCTATTTCCTGAGCTGTGGGGCGTTACCTGCCTGGAGGGCACTGTAGAGGGACTTCACCAGCTTGCAGGCCTCCAAAAAAGACCCCAAAGCAAACAACCCAAAATCTCCCTTTGGCCAAATGTTATGGGCTTGTTCTGCTCACACTCCTGAGGACGTTTCCCTATGAATGCATTCTGAGAGATGCTTGAAGAGAAGACAGAATAATCAAGCTTGTGAGCAGAATCAGAAGAAAAATAAAACGCTGGTTCAGTCCCAAGCTTCCATGTTTAATGTTTCAGTCGTACCCCCTGTTCAAAAGAGCCCAAGTGGGGTGCAGCAGCACATGGCTTTCTTTTAGAGAACTGTTGGCTTGTTTTCCATTACCACACATGAAATTAAAAGTTTGATGCACTAGATCATCTGTCAGAGAAGAACAAAAGCCTGGAGAGTCTCAGATCCCACTGGGTGATTTACAGCTGGTTGCTCAAAGTTGTTATTTCACAGGAATGTACAATTTTTGCTGCAGGTGAACAGCAGACAGCTGCTCAATTGCAAGGAAGGAAGAACATATTTAATATAATGGGTGTCTCTTGACTACTGAGTTGATACTTCTGTACTAATTAGGCAATGTGCAGGAGCAGTGTTCTGCTACTTGATTAATTCAGAGGATTTTCTGAGAAAGGTTGTTCTGTTACAAGTGAAAAGTCTCTTTCTGCTGCTTTACTTGTGTGTTTGACTTGCAGGGTCCAGCTCTGAGGGATGCTCATATTTTAGGACTAGCAGCTTTTGTGATCCACTTAAGCGAATCTAGAGCATTAATCCCTGGAGTTCAAGTCAGTTGGGGGATTTCCCATCCCATTCCTGAACGGGTCCTTTCCATTTCTGAGTACTGGAACTACCTGCTAGTCTGCAAGACTCGAGAGTCGTTCACCTTCTGCATGAGGTGAGGCTGAGCACCCGACATGTCCTTGCTTTCCCTGGCAATGGGTTTTGGTTTGCTGCTGCAGGTGAGCTGGAGTTGCTGCCGTGCCCCTGCAGTGGATCTCCAGAGCAATGTGCAACACAGAATCAGGCAGATGATGGTTCTGCCTGAAAGAGCATCTCGGTGGTTGTCCTGCCCACTGGAGGAAGGTTTGATGTTGCTGTCAGAGATTTGGCTCAGTATCTGGTTCTGCAATTTGTGCCATTAATGTATGTGGGCTTGGGAGTGCATCAGCAGAAGTGTTCCCGAAGGCAAATAGCTGTGGTTCAAGGCATTTTTTAACCTTCAGTCTTTCTTCTGACTTCCATGAGTGGGAAAAGGCGTAACGGAACTAACCAGATAACGAGAGTTTGTTCTTTTTCTCTGTCAGGTTTTGCACGGCAGCAGCATCTTACCTCATGTGCAAGTTCTCATCGCTTTCTCATACAGATCTGTGTGCCCTGCTTCCTCCTTGCCTTGTTAAAAAGGTAAAAGGTTTTGCTGTTACTTGTGAGAAAGACCAGTTTCAGCAACTCATACACTGAAAACTGTAAACACGCACTTTGGCTCCCTCACACTTTTCCATGGGATTTGTTTGTCTGGACGTTTCACACAACCGGAGGCTGCACTGGGCTGTCTTCTGTGGTGGAAACGTGCTCTGTTTGTGCCTTTTGTTTTAGCTGCAGTACCTGGTGCCACGGCTGTGCCTGGAAGCTCGGGGAGTCCTGTGCCAGGAGGCTAAAGCTGACCCAGTCTGGAGTTCCCTGTTATGCCCGTCCCAGACCTCCAGAAGAGCCAGCCTCTGTTTGTGGAAGCAAGCACGCTTCCAGGAGCTCTTGAAGGAAAAAGCATTCCAGGTAGAAATGTTTTCCGCGACGTTCACGCTGTCATTCTCGTTTTCCAGATCCTTATGGGTGATAAAAAGCTGCTTGTGAAAACTTAACACCTGGGAAGTCAGTCTGCTGGCTGAAGATGTGCGTGCTGGGTTACACACTCGGTGTGACTTGTAGGTTGTACTGGTGGTGATAGGGTAGAAATAGGAAACTAGAGCTAAAACTTCTGTGTTCTGCTTATTGGAGGAGAAGAAAGCAGGACCAGATGTAACCCTATGGGCAAGAGAACCATCAGGAACTGTGGGAAAAAAGGCCTTAACCTTTGTTTCCTACCTGTCCATAACCTTTGCTTCCTACCAAGCCGTGTCCGTGAGGTGACGACGAGTCAGAGAACACAAACACAGTGCTTTGTCTCGGTGTTGATGTTCTCCTGAACCACCCATGTGTCTCCTCGTGTCGCTCTGCTCTGTCTCACTATGAAGCAGGTTAAACACGCTGGCTGTTCTCTTTATCCCATCCTCACAACTCATCTGATTTGACAGGACTCTTTTTTTAAGCTAGTCCATATAAAACCAGTTTGTCTTTGTTGTGAGGAGTTTGTCCTGTTACTAGAATAACTTCTTGTGCGTGGCGTGACGTACACGGCTGAACTCCCCGTGCATTACAGCCTTCCTTTGATGCTTACACCCATCTGTCTGACTGCGGCGCTTTGTTCGTTTCAGCATTTATTTCTAATAACAGACAGTTGTTTTGGTGCCCAGGCTTTAGAAGAGGAGCGTCTCTGGAAATATCAGAGGGGTGGGGATGTGAGGGATTCCTTGTAAGTTTGTATTCAGGAACTTTTTGAATGCTAATGGGGTGTTAGTTGAGATTTCTCGCAAGGGAAACTGCAGGAGCTTGGGTTGATGCCTCCTGTTATGTATCTCTTCATCTGCAGGGGTTCGTTTGGGTGTGGATTAAGGTGGATATGATGTTAGAAAGAAGGTGGCTGGTCTGTCCTCTTATGCAAGTTGTTGCTTGTCCCAGTTGTCTTTCAGAGAGTGGCTGCTGTTGGAGCTGGAGGTGTTCCCTGAAAAAGATATTCTTTCTGCTGTAGAGAGGTAAGTGCATGGGGACTCTGAACTGGAAATAGATCAAAACGTTTCCCACCCAAACTAGGAGAAAGCACTGAATATCAGGAAGTAAATACACAGGCTGCTGCAGGACGCAGATGCCCATGGACTAGTAGTTTTTTCAGAGTTCAAGCAGTGCTGGAGTGGGGACTGTTTTATCTTGGGGAAATTCACTGACATAACCTCTGCTCTGCATGTGCTTTCCTTCCAGGCAGCTGTTCACAAAACTTCCCCATCTGGGGGTTGGACTAGATGACCTTTAAAGGTCCCTTCCAACCCAAGTCATTCTGTGACTCTGTGATTTCCTGCAACAGGAGTGGTTAACACCAGGACAGGTGTCAGGTGGATGACTGGTTTTATAGCTGTGTTTATTTGGCTGTTTTTATCTGCCATTCCTCTTGGTGTGTGAACTTCCTCTTACTTTGAGGGAAGGGCACCCATACGATGCCACAACAGAGTTCCTCTTTCTCCTTTTTGACGTTGCAGACAGGATTTCCACTACTGGGCCATCTATCAGTGGTATCTTCCTGCACCTTCTGCTTCTGGTGGCTGCGATGGAGACCTGGAGAAGGCGTGTAGCATCACTATCAACACCATTCTGGATTCCTCACAGAGGTCTAGTCTATCCTGACCTGAATTTGTGCAGGAGTAGTGGTTCTGAGAATGACCTCGCAGGCCAGGAGCCGCGAGCTTACGTCCTCCGTGGGGCTGATTCCCTTCTCACGGGCAGTGAAAGCTGGGAGGTGGCTCTGCGTGACTCACCTGTCTGTGCATGAGACTCTTGCTCTAGGTGACACAGGTCTGGGGTGGCAGTCGCATCTAGTCCCTAGCGTGTCTGTCTTTTTAAAGTTGGATTTGTATTCAGATTTGTTTGGCCAGACAAGCATCAGTGCCCCCAGGGAAGCGGCTGGAGCTGGAAAATGAGGAGGAAGCACTGGAGAGTTGCTGTCTCACCAACAGCTCATTTAAAGAACATTCATGTCAGAGCCCTGTGTTCACCTGAAGCAATTTCACTTGATGTCATTTGTGTTAGTTACCTGGTGTGCCTCGCTTTCAGGTCAGACCTGGGTAGCTGTGGTCGCTCGAAGATGTTGGTCAGCCCTGATATTCTCTGCAGGCTGCAGGTGATTTCAGACTCCAGTGTGTTCAGCTCTTGAATGTGACCAGTCAGAGCATTTCCCTGGTGTGTGCACGGCTGATGTTTGGCTCTCAGATGTGAGGTGAAAGTGAAGAGCGAGAGATTTGTCTTATTGATCGATTTGTTACCTCAGCAAAACAGTTTGAATGCAAACCAGCACGCAGTGCTGACACACACTGTTTTCCCCTGCTTGTCCCTGTTCAGGAGATGGTGCTGGAGCTGGGCTGTAAGCGAAGGTTGCTTTCCAGCTGCTGGGATGCACAGAGACATCTCCTCTTTGAGATTCTCCTGGAAAGGCTGCAAGATGGAAAACCTGGCTCTGCTCTGAGTGAGCGGCTGTGGAGGCAACAGGAGCTGCTGCTGCAGAGAAGGTAAACGCAGACCTCAGACAGAGCTGCTGTCCAAAGCAGTTGTGGTGTGTACCTGTGCATGCTCTTGTCCCCCCCTTGCATTTTGCAGTGAGTAGCAATGACACTGTCACGATACAAACTGCAAGAGAAATCTACTCCCCGATACCTCTGTAAATTGGCTGCATTTCAATAAGCCACCTCAGGCTATAAGTTGCCCCTGCCAGCAGATGACATTCTAAAGCCCGCACGTGTTTGTGGACTCTTTGCAGACAGCAATGCTCTTAATGCCACCACTTGTGTTAAGCATTCTGAAGTTCCTTTGTCTGTGTCATGGTCTAGGTGTGCAGGTGTTGCTTTACTCTGCTCTTGAGATCCTGTCTTGAATACTGTGACTGGCTCTGGTGGCCCCATCACAAGGAGGACATAGAATTGTTGGAGCAAGTCCAGAGGAGGCCACAAAGATGATCCAAGGGCTGGAGCACCTTTGCTATGAAGATAGGCTGAGGAGGCTGGGGTTTTTCAGCCTAGGGAAGACTCTGGGGGACTTTATAGCTGCCTTCCAATATCTGAATAGAACCTACAGGAAGGTTAGAGAGGGACTTTTCACCAGGTGATCTAGCGACAGGACAAGGGGAAATGGTTTTAAACTGAAGGAGAGTAGGTTTAAACTAGATCTGACAAAGAAATTCTTCAGCACAAGGGTGAAGAGACTCTGGAATTAATTGCCCACAGAGGTTGTGGCTGCTTGCTCCCTGGAGGTATTCAAGGCCAGGCTGGATGAGACCTTCAGCAAGCAAGTCTAGTTGAGAGGTGTTGCTGCCCACGGCTGGGAGGTTGGAGTAGAGATGCTCTGAGGTTCCTTTCAACCTCAGCCAGTCTGTGATTTTTGTCTGGGCAGCTGGGAAAATTCCTTGTGCAGTTTTGGTCACTGTGTCTGTGATCGCTCGCCTCTGACGTGCTCTGACTCCCCGGAATATCAAAGGCAGGTGCCTGGAGAGTGTGAAGCCTGCGCCTCTTCCTGACAGTAACCTCACTTATTCTTCCTTCCCTCAGGATTCTGGTCGGGCTCCCTGCACCTGCTCTGATCCTGATGTTACGAAAAGGAAAGAAAACAGTGTTGGACTGCGAAGGCTTCTTCCATTTTGTAAACACGGAGCTGGTACGTGTTGTTAGCCACACCATCACCTCCTGCTGGTAAACGCTCCGGGTAAAGACCTTAAACTTGGGGTAGGGCAGGAGTTAGAATGTAGCTGAACTTGAGATCAGAGTGTAGGGGAGCTCTGCTCACTGTGCTCAAGCCTCTTGGTGTGCAGGCTTTTGGAATTGTATGGCTTTTTGTGCGACTGACGGAGGAGGATCCTTGGGAAAGCTCTGCAGGGAATGTGGGGTGGAGCCAGCCAGCCTGGCAGTGACTGGGACTGGGAGTCCCAGTCCCAGCTGGGATACAATCACCAGGGGGTGATCACAGAGTGGCCTGGCAGAGGTTTGAGCAGTAGGACTGTTCTCTCCACCCATACTGTTCACCTCTGGTGCAGCAGCCTCAGGGCCACGCTCTCCTGTGCAGATGCATCATTCTTCTGTGCCACCTGCTCACTGTGGTGCAGAGAAGAGTGAAACCTGCAGTGATCCAGTGGGGGACTGAGCATGAGCTGGCTGCCCTGCTGTGTGTAGAGAGATCTTGCTTGTTCTCCTGTGTTCATACACTAGAGAAATGTTCAGAAACAGCCCCGCAGCTTCCTGGGGGACAGTCAGTTGATGTGCAGGCTCCTCAGGGCACTGCTTTGTGCTCTGAGGATTGCTGTAATTCCTGTTTGCTCTCTGAGCCCAGTTGTGACAGACAACCAAACTGTCAAAAGAAAATCATATATCAAAAGGGAAGGAATGATTTTTGTCTCCTCTCCTTGTCTCCACACAGAAAAACGTCTGCTCCAGAGGGTATGCGCTCTCCTACGACATCACCGCTCACTTCTTCAGGGTAATGGCTGCTTCTGTCGTTCTGCTCCGCTGTCTGGAGCCAGAGTAGACGGTTCTTTACCAGGATACCTGGCTACAGGCTGCTCTTGTCCATGAGATGTGCTATTGTACCCTTGTTCTGAGAGAAGCTGGTGTAAATTCCAAAAAGAGCAGCAGGAATCCAGGAAGATAAAGAGATATAGCTGGAGGAAGTAGTGAGGGAGGTTGATTTGAGTAGATACAGCAAAGCTGGTGGGAGAGGGAGCTGTTGGGCACGGGTTTCTTTTGCTGGGCCATGCTGACCTCTACAGTTATCTTGGATTAGTTCACACACAGCCTGCTGAGGTGCCTCAAAGCAGCAGGCGTGCACCTGTTAAGGCATCTTACAATTTGTCTTCCAGGGCCTGCTTCACGCCGGCTTGGACTGCGAGGAACCAGCAACAGGGGTCAACAATGTGCTGACAGCGTGCCAAACCAAGTGTCCCATCGTGCTCTTCTCTGCAGCGGTAACTGTTCCTGTTTCTTCCACAGACAGAAAAATCCAGTATCAGTTCAGACAGTTTGTTTTAAGTTTAATTTCCTGTGAACTGTGAAGTAACTTTTAATGTCTCTGGGAAATGGCAGCATGTTTTCATGCCCTTGGTGTCGTTGATCCTGGCTCTGGGCATGTAGCCTGGGTTTTGGAGTGTCTATAGCAGGAGAAGAGAGGCCACTTTAAAGAGCAAGAAGCTGGGGTACTTGTCTGAGTTTCAGATGCATTATAAGGGGCTGGTTGTTACAGGCCAAGCAAGCAAAAAGCCATAAATCACAGATCTTTCTCTCTCCTGTGTGTAACTCTACCTGGGGATGTGTTTTTGCTACGGAGTACCCCACCACTAATGCTGCTGGTTTCTCTTTCCTCCCAGCTCTGGTGGCCAAGGCTGGAGGCAGTACTTTGCTCACAGTGGAGGAGACTCTTTGGGGCTCCACTTGCAGAAGAACTGGAAAGGCTGAGGGAATGGCACTCCTCAGCTACCAGGTGTGTACGAGGAACCCAGCATGGGTCTGCAGGCATGAGAACCAACTCACTCAGGGCTTGGTGCCCTGCAGGTCTGGTCTGAGCCTGGCCTGAGGTTCAGTGGGTGGTAGGAAACACTGAAGTGGGCAGAGGCTGGTAGAGGACAGCTATATACAGATTTCTTTAGATTTTAAACTGAAAGTGGGTTACTCATTATTTAGTCTGGCCTTCCTTGTAATATGGGTCAGAGTGTTTCAGCATAAGGAAAGACAATCCTCTTAGAGGAGATGGAGGCAGAGTCCTGTTAGACAAACACTGCAAATAGCCTGTAGCACAGTTTTGAGTGACTTGCTAGAGTTGCTGCACCCTTTGCTCCATGGATTGGGTAGATTTGGCCTCCTGGAGCTGCCAACTGTTGCTCTGCCTTATGCTTCCTTCTTTACCTGCCCTTAATGCTGCCTGTTCAGTGCTCTGCAACTTTTCTCCAAAAGCAGAGAATTCAGTGTAAGAATCTCCCCAGAGGTAATAACCACCTGCACCTGTAGTAGAGGATGCAGGCAACTACTGTAGAGATTTGGGAATGCTGCTCTCTGTTCCTAGACTTCTGCTTTTTAAACTGTCTCCATGTAGCATCCCAATGCAGGGAAACAAAAATTGGAGATAAGAGTTTTGATGGGTTTCTTGATCCCTTTGGCCAAGCCCCCGATTTCCTCCTCATTCACAGTGGTGTTTTTCTTTTCTGTTTTCCCTCCAAGCCCATGACGTGCTGTTTTTTGTTTCCTAGCTTCCTTTCATCGGGAGTTGTTTTCCCTCTCTCTGACCCTCCTTGGGTTCCAGCTGCTTTCCTCCATTGTGCTGCTCAACACCAGATGCCACGGGGACGAGAGGGAAAGGCACTGGAGAGGCTGGGGACTGACTCAGAGCAGGCAAGACAATTCATTTTCACAGAATCACAGAACATTAGAGATTGTAAGGGACCTCCAAAGATCATCTAGTCCAATTCCCCTGCCAGAGCAGGATCACCTAGATCCAGTCACACAGGAACCTGTCCAGGTGGGTTTTACACGTCCAGGTGGGTTTTAAATGTCTCCAGAGAAGGAGACTCTACAACCTCCCTGGCAGCCTGTTCCAGTGCTCCATCACCCTCACGGTGAAGAAGTTCCTTCCCCTCTTTACGTGGAACCTCCTGTGTTCCAGCTGACACCCATTGCCCCATGTCCTGTCATTAGATGACACTGAGCAGAGTCTGGCTCCATCCTCCTGACAAACGCCCTTTCCATGTTTATAAACATTAAAGAGGTCACCCCTCAGTCTCCTTTTTTCCAAGCTAGAGACTCAGCTCCCTCAGCCTTTCCCCTTAAGGGAGGTGTTCCACGCCCTTAAACATCTGCAGTTTCTTGCATTGAAAACTGGAAGTAGAATGTGTTTTAACTGGGAAATGATTGACCTGGGATACTGCTGGTGAACCCTGTTGTGAAATCTTGCTGGTGGCTAGCTGATAAAACTGTAAAAACCTTTAAATTACTGGTTGCTAAATACATATCCTAGAGGCAAAGTCAAACTTTAACTTGTAACTCAGATACTGGCTGCTCTGGGCAGGACTAGTCACCAGTCTGAAAACTGATGCTGAGGAGGGCACTGTGGAGGTGCAGCATGCCAGGGTCACTACCTCAGGCAAAGGCACAGACCCTGCAGGTTTTAGCACTTCTCTTGGAGATCAAGAAGATGCTGAAAGCTGGTGAGGCAGCAGGGGAAGGACCCTGGGAACCCCAGGGACAGGTTTCTTGAGGGTTTTCCCATGTGTTTTCCAGGAAATGCCTCTGCTTAGTGCTCTCCCTGCAGGGGAATTCTCCCTAGTGCTGTGCAGAGGGGAAAGCCAGGCTGTTGCCTACTGTGCTGGGGTCCCAGGGGATAACCAGGACCAGAGCCCCATAGAGGGAGTGTCCCTGTACCCGGACATTCACAGGGGAAATGTTGAAGTGGAACCTGTGCTCTTTGAGTTTTATTGCTCCTGGCAGTAGTTACGGTAGCACATCCTCTTGCCGTGGGACTGACTCCCCTACTGTTTATGCTGGTCAAGAGCCAAAAGCTGTTAGTCAGAAACTGGTATCACTGTGTTAAGTACATGTGGAGTAACAGCAGCTTTCACTTCAAAAATCTTCCTTGAGATAGGAGGAGGATCTCAGGAAGGTCTGTAGGGATCCAGGGAAGTAATAACCAACGTATGTCAGAGCAGAATTATGGTGCTGAGACCAGAGGCTGCAGAGCACCTGGACACCAGCTGTAGACCCACATCTCCTCCACGTTTACACCTGTAGTAACTCACACAATTTTCCCTGTACTTGGGAGACGTTTTCATCTGCTGTCTGGCTTGTTTGAAGAACAGTGAGTTCACTGTGGCAGTTGCCTTTAGAATCAACAAACGATGTCAGGCAGTGGCCTGTCTGCCTCACGCTGCCTTCATCTGGCACTGCTTGTCATTCACTTACATCCATAGTGGGAATGTGCTTGGTGAAATGGTTTTTCCCCATGGGACAGAGCAAGTTCCAGATCATCACCACAGGTAGAACTAAGAGGCTGTCCTGTCTGTTTTCCTTGCAGCTTCTTGTTTCTCTGCTGTTCTTCTCCCTAATGGATCTCATCTCGGCAAAAATAGCACCAAAGGTAAGTTCAGCCCTCAGGGAATTCTCTTGGCACGGAGTGCTTCTGATCCACTTGGGTGCTGCTGCAAGTTGCTTTGTGTGGGTCCTGTCAGGCCTTGTGGCCTGAAGGGAACAGATCAGCAACAACCCAGATAGAGCTGATGAAAGCCCTTCTCTTCCTATCAGATTAAACTGCTGCTTCCCTCTAACTGACCTCATCTCCTTCACTATTGTGGCTTTTCTTTCTCTTTCTGAATCACTTGTCTGAACAGGGAACTGCAAATAGCTTCACACGCTAAGGTAGCCCAGGATCTTCCTGTCTTTCTCAGACATTTTATACCAGTATGTTTTCCTCAGGCTGGGAGTGTTCCACAGGAGAAGGGTCCCCAGCAAGAAGGAACCTTCCAAATGATTTAATGCTGTGAAATGAAGGAGCAAAGATGAGAGGTCTCTTCCAGCAGTTGTTTGTCCTGAGCACTCTCCTACCTGCAGATGTTTGTTTCTGTCCTTTCGCTAGTTCGAAGTGGGGCTGTTCATGTAGTCACCTCACAGACTGGGTTGGGGAGCAGATTAATCTTACAAACGATAATTTGGTCTCATAATCTGCCTCTGTGAGAGTCTGGAGGAAGAGACATTGAGGAAGAAACATCTGGAGCAAGCATGTCTGGGAGGTTATTTCAAGTACGATGAGTAATGCCCAAAAAACTCCCCAATCCCAAGAGAGTTAGAGGGAGAATCCTGCTCTGGGGCTGGGTGCTGGATGTGCAGCAGCTTTGCTGAGCGTGGCTGGGAAACATGCTGGAGATGAGCCAGTTCTCGATGGTGATCTCCCCCTCTCACAGATCATCCCCAGGAGCCCTGTGGTGGCCAGGTTTGGTGAGGAAGGAACCACAGGACTCCAGGGCCTGATTCCCTGGGGCAATCTGCGCTTCCCATCAGAGGGAAGACACTTGGGCTGAACTCAAGTCCTTTATCTGGACATTCCATGTTCAGTCTCATTCTGGGGTTCATTTCAGCTTGGATGCAGCTAAAGCAGAAGCCTGTCCTGTCCTTTCTGACACACAGGAAGGAGCAGATTTTCAGATGGCTCTGGAATGGTCCCTGGAGATCCTGCGGTGCCTAGAAGAGAGGGGCATGGCCTGGCCACTTCTCTTCCATCTACTGGAGAGAGAAAGCTGTAAGCAGCATGACAACACTTGAGTGAAGTCTGACAACATCCTTCTTCTGCTCTACAGAGTGGTGATCCTGTCAATGATCAGGAATGACATGGGGGGACAGCTCTCTTCTCCCAGTGACCACCACACCCAAGCACTGGTGTTCATTGTGGGCTAGAGGGGAACTACAACCCCTGTAGAAGCACACAGGGTGGTGTGAGGACTACTGAAGATGTTCAGTGCTTCTCTTTGTCCCTGCAGACCCTAGAAAGTACCACATCCTGCGCAGTGCAGCCTCAGACCATCACACCCGGCTCTTGCCTCTTGCTTTTTACAGGTAACATTGCACCAGACTCGGGACCCACGGCACTGGGTTGGGGGAAGATTGCTGTTCTAAGGGGCTCCTTGTCTTTTGCTGTGAACTTCTCTTCAGCTTTGTGCTCCAAAGAGGAGCACTCCCAGGTGCCCTACTGCTTTGAGCAGGGCAATACACAGTGGCACTTGTGAAACGAAGAGTGGCAATGGCACGGTGTTTGCCTTGCATCTGTCTGTGAGGCCAGCACTAACTAGATGTGGTGTGTCACCTCCTGCAGCCTCACCCCCAGCTTTCCCCCTGAGCTGCTTGCCCGAGAGCAGACCTTCCTTGCCGTGGCTGTTGATTTGTACATCCAGCTGCTCCAGCTCTTTGTGGAAGGGAAAGACCTGCCAAAGCCTGACCTAGTGGGACAGACATCAGACCCCCCAGAGCATGTGAGTGAAGATCTGCCTCAATTCTCCTGTATCTGTGAATTCTGTTCTATATCCCTTCCCCTGCTGCTTGTTCCCACATTTCTATAGAGCAGAAGCAGAATGCAGGCAGGCAGCTGATTTGCACCTCAGGGTGCAGAGACACGACCAGTGCTGCTGCCCTAGACCTCCTTGCTGCTGTCTTTCCTCATCCAGGAGGCTCATGGTGGATGTAGTCATTCTGCCTGACCTGTGAATAGCCCTCAGTGTGGTGTTTCAGCTCTGTAGGCAAGGACTGAGCTGAGCCTGACAGGTCCTATCTCTTCTCCTTGTTCTCCAGGGGGATCCCTCGGATGTGATCTCCGCTGCTCGGCGGTTCCTGCTTGGTGCAATCCCACGCTGCCCTGCCCAGAGCTTCAGAAACATACAGCTGGTATGTTGAGACCTTTCTCTCTTCTTGCAGTGGGCGAGAGCTGGGAGTGTTGCTTCTGCCTGTGTAGCCTTTCTTGGTCACCAGTAAGAGACTGGTGCTTAACCCCTGCCACTCTGAGCTTCCGTAACGTGTGGGAGTGGTGGTGGACACTTGTGGTTCGACCAGCATTACAGCCACAGCTTCCCCTCCCAGGCTGTGGCTTTCTCAGCAGTGTTAAACTTGCTTTTGGGGAAATTATCAGCACAGTGAAGCAGTGGGTGTTGGACTTTCCCACCAACAGCATTTTCAGCTGGGTAACTACATTATTAACACACTTGAACTCCAAAGGTTGATGATCTTAAAAGGTCTTTTCCAACCTAAATTATTCAGATTCTTTTCCTGTATGAGGTGGTGGCGGCAGCAGCTTCCCTCTCCTTTTCCCACCACAAAGCTGCTCCAATGTTGCTGTAACTTGCACTGAGGCAGCATGAGCAGGTCTAATACTGGCTACTTGCTCTCTCCTCCAAGTTACTGGCCACCTGTGAAGAACTGGACCCCGAGCTGGGTGCAACCCTTGTGCACTTCTCAAGGCCTGCTGAGGCCATGGAACTGGATGAAGAGCTGGTCCTCTTCTAGAATGGCTAAGGGGCAGGGTAGGACTCCCTGACTGTGGAAGAAGGGACAGACAATGGACCACCTTTGCTAGTGCTTTTTCTTTCCAATTACTTTGTAAATAATTTATTACAAGCATAACCATGAAGCTCTTGTTACAATAAAAAGTTGGTTACAAATTTCGGTTTAAACTTGCTTTGGGAATCATTTTTCTTTTCAAAACAAAACATCTGCTTAAAGTTGCTCCGCTGTCCTCTGTGCCTGCCAAGGGCACTTCTGTACAGGCAGCAGCTTGTGCAGGCAAGGACCAGTTGCACCTACAACTGTGTGCGTGGGGAGAAGGGGGGGAACCACGAAGAGGGAGCTGCCGGACACCTGTTCCCCTGGGGTTAGACAGACTCTTAGTACAACACTGCTGGATCAGACGGGAGCACGGAGAATCACAGCATGAGAACAAGCTTTTTCTGAGCAAGCTGAAGCTAATTCCACCGAGTCCTTCGGGAGACTAAAACGTAGATTAAAAATCTCCACTCTGCTGTATGCTTTCTATGAGGTTTGACTTGAATGGCTTCCCCATCCCCTCAGGTGGGCTCCTGCTGATCAGTCACTTCTAGCTTCACTGCAGGGCTCTCAGTAGTCCCCGAAGGATTCAGGAGGAGAATGGGCTCTGGCTCCAGTGCCTTGGTTTTGTCCTGAGTCTGGGTCAGAGGGTGCACCATGGACATGTGGACGTTAAGGTTATGGGCCTTCTCAAAGCGCTTCCCACACTGGTCACAGGCAAACTCCAGCTCCGTCTCTGCTTTGTGTTTGGTCATGTGATACTTGAGCGACGCTCGCTGCCTGCACTGGAAACCACAGATCTCGCACCTGCAAGGCAAGACAGGGCTTGGTGCCTGGCCTGGAGCTGCAGCCGTGGCAGTCACTAAATAAAACCCTGAGAAGACAACTGCAGCCTTGGCACCTCCTGTTTGCATCACACCCTTCCTCTGTGCTAAAGACAGTGACTGTGAGAGAAGTTCAACAGAACTTTATCCCTCCTCTTACCCATGAGCAGATGGTTGGGGTGCACTTACTGGAGGGGCTTGGCTCCTGAGTGCCGCATCTGGTGGACTGAGAGGTGTTTGCGTTGCTTAAAGGTCTGCCCGCATTCATCGCAGATGTAGTTACGTACCTCTGCAACACAAAAGGAGGGAGTCGGTGCTTCAGCCACATGAAATGCATCACATGGCTGCCCACACTTCTTGCTTGGGTGGGAATTCCTTCCCCTGCCTCGCACACTCCACAGGCACAGGTTTAAAGGCAAATCAGACTGTCATACAGCCTGTACAGCCACATGCTGCGTGCTTATACCACCCCCCCCTCCTGCTGTCCCAGCCAGGGCTCACCGGTGTGGATGAGCTTGACGTGACGCTGTAGGTACCGGTCAATCATGAACACCTTGTTACAGCCAGGGTGAGGACAAGGTCTCTCCCGAACCTCCTCATGATGCTCTTTGATGTGTTTCTGGGAAGAAAGGACAAAGCTGCTGATCACTGCACTGAAAAACCTGGATTACCCCCCCCCACATCTTGGCAGGCTCACACATCACCAAATTCAACCCACCAGGGATGTGGCCGTTATGGACATGGCTCTGTAACACTCAGAGCTACAGATCTGGGGACAGGCGTGAACCCCGAACTCACCTTCATGCCATCTGCCCCCCTGTAGACAGCTGTGCACCCCTGGTAAGGACACTTGTAAATGGTTGGCAGCTCCTCCCTGCAAAGCAAAGACTGCATCAGCAGCAGTGCTGGGGTGGGAGGGGCTGCCCAGCTGCCCCCTGCTCCTCCTCACCTTTCACATTTGATTTTTTTTTTCCAGCCTGGCTTAGGCCCTGGTTTCTTCCTTATTTTGGGTTCTTCCACCTTCTTTGCTTCTTTCCTGTCACTTTTCTTGCTAGAAACCCTTCAAGAAGGAACAACAACAGTGGTTTAATATTTCATCTGGGTTTCAGTCCTTCCCTGAGCGTGACAGCTGGGCCCACTGCTCAGCACTTACTTCTTTTCAGAGTAAGGCTTGAAGGAGTCATCTGGAGATTGCACATTCCTCTTCTCATTTTCATCGTCACTCAGGAAGTCCCTACGAGAGCAGACACCCGCTGCCAACCCAGCACTGCAGCACTAGCAGCAATACATGTTCTTTGCTCTTGGCACATCCACCTCCCCCTGCCGCCAGCCGAGCACGTGTTTTCTCCCTCGTAACCTCCTGAAGCAAATGCACCGAGCAAAATCAGGTCCTTTTTGGACCAGATGACTCTAAGAATCATTGAACAACAAAATGCAGTCTGTTACAAAAGAGTTAGTCACCACTGAGGGATGTTGTGCCACCACCTTCTATACCAGGGAAGGTTCGTAACGTAACTGCCTAGTGCAGGTTAACTAGGCTGCAGCCCCTCACTCACAGCAGCCACAGAGATTAGGGTTTTTCCTTCTCAGCTGCACAAGAAGCAATTAAACCAGGCAAGGAATTGTCATGGTGCTTTAGCTGACACACTGCAATAAGCCTGTGCTTGGCATTTGGTCCTTTAGACTCTGAACGACTGTGCTCATTTACAAGCCTCACTTTAACCAGATGTTTGAACGATTCCAGCCAAATCTTTGATCATCAGGGCTGCTGAGCTGCTGGGTCCCTCTTGCTCTCTCCATGAGCAAAAGGGGTCATCTCTCCAAGTGTCGCCCACTTGCCCGTGTTCCCATATCCACCAGAGCACCAGCCAAGAGCCAAAATGAAGTGGAATCACTCCCCACTGAGGCTGGACCCCCCAGGGGCCCTGACCACCTGCTGCACTATTCCTACCCTGGAGAAGGGGAGGAATGAAAATGGGACCAGGTTTGCTGGAAGCAGTCAACAAACAGAGACAGCAGAGGAGGGGAGCTCAGTGCAGTGGCAAAAGCTTCACCACAGCCACTGCAGAGCCACCAGCACCACTCCATAGAGCCTCAAGGGCCAGGTTGCTAGTGGACTACAAAAACCCTCTCCGAGGTGGGTCATTTCACACTTGCAAAGAAGACATTTAGGCTGTTTGAAACCCACTCTTCTCTCACCCCTCAGAAAGGTCACTGAACTCGTCTTTTACCCGCTCATTCGACGTTGCAGACAGAACCTGCTTCTCACTCAACTCTCCTAAAGAACAAAGGAGAACATGGTGTGTTAAAACAAAACCAAGCCAGCAGAAACAGCTGCCGAGAAGGAACCAAGTGCCCCAGCTTCGCTTGTACCATGGGAAAGATCTGCCACAAATCAGCAAAGATTTAAACCAAACTCCACTCTCCCTGCACCCAGCTCAGGGAGAGCCTTTACCCTGCAGCTCCCACAAGCATCTTTCACTTTCGCCCCATGACAGCTGCTTGGCAACCAGAAGACTTGTCCCAGCAGACACATTCTGTAGCTGTAACTCAAAATAAGTGTTAAGTGACTTCTGGAAGTAATGCCTGGGGAAGCTGACAGTAAACCTGCCTTAAGTCAGTCCATGGTCAAGTCTGTCAGCAACTCTCCTGTGCGGACACAGGACAGCCCGAGTCTGGAGCACAAGTCCTGTGAGGATCAGCTGAGGGAAATGGGACTGTTCAACCTGGAGAAAAGGAGGGTCAGTGGAGACCTCACTCTCTACAACTTCCTGAAAGGAGGCTGGAGCAAACTCAGGGTCAGTCTCTTCTCCCACGTAACAAACAAGAAGACAAGAGGGAAACAGCCTCATGTTGTATCAGGGGAGGTTTAGGTTGGCCTTAAGGGACAATTTCTTCCCCAAAAGGGTTATCAGGCCTTGGCACAAGCTACCCAGAGAGTCTCCATCCCTGGAGGGACTGGAAAGCCATGGAGATGTAGGGCTGAGGCACATGGGCTAGTGGTGACCTGGCAGTACTGGGTTAATGGTTGGACTTAATAATCTCAAAGAACTTTCCCGACCTGAATAATTTGATTCTATTCTGTTCTACAATAGAAGGAACTTGTGCACTTCAGCATTAGCTGCAGGTGGGCCAGGGAGACCTCTCCTTGCCAGCATACAGACAGGGTTTGGACTGAGCAGGAAGAAACATCTGGCAGACGTGGAGTTGGAGAATCAGCAACCACTCTGCAGGTGCAAGGAAACCTGCTCTGTGTGGCATGGTCAGCTGAAGCCCCACGTTCCCCCTTTCCTTCAGTAAGGGTTCCTTGGGCAGCCAGGGTGTGTCCCCTCTCTGGAAAAGTGAGCTCAGCCTTACTGTCACTCCTCAGCTCTCTCTGCCCTTCCCCTGCAGCTATGCAGACAGGGGAAGGCAAAGACCTTACCTGCAGCACTGCTCAGAGGTGACCTAGACTGTGGCAGGGCCTTCTCCTGCGGGGCGGCTGCGCTGTCAGGCTGCCAGTGGGATGAATCCGTGTTCTGTGGCAGCTCCACGTTTGGTGGCATCGACGTGGTCCCTTTGTTTTCAGGCTGCTGGCAAGGAGTGGTCCTTACTAGAGCATGCTGGGGTTCGGGAGCAGAAACAGCCTCGGCATTGTCTGCTGAGGCGCCGTTGTCAGTCAAGTGCTGTGCTGTGTTCTTGCTCCACTCCCGTTTGATGGACAAGGCATTGTCAACCAGCACCGTACTACAGTCCGAATCCGTATCCATGATGTAGTCGTGCCCATCACTGCAGCCCCAGACAGCACGGATGATGCCACAGTACTCGGAGGAGAGGATGCTGCGCAGGCTGGGTGCCGACGGGCAGCTCCCGGCATGGGTGTGTGTCCACATCACCAGGCTGTGCAGGCACTGTGGGCTGGACGTGATCAAGTCGACTGTCGGAAAGCAGAAGCAGAATAGTTAGTCCCTTGGAGACAGTGAGGGGCATGGCTGGCTGCAAGGAGGGACAGAAAGGACTTGCTGCCCTCCTAGGGAGGGAACAAGGCTGCAGACCACAGGGCAGGTGGGAGACACCATGAAGGCACTGCACACAGATTCACTGAGGTGGGGACATCCCATCAACGGCCAAGATCATTCATCTTTCAGCTTAGAGCCTAATTTGCAGCTGACAGTGTCTTTCCCATTGCTCCTGAGCACCTGAGAGTGGCTGCAACAGGCCTGGCACTGCCCCCCAAGCCCTTCTCTGCCTGCACAGCTCAGGTTGGGGTGGCTGATGCCGGCGAAGATTCTCCTGGGGAGCCAGAGGGAGGAAGGGGAATCATCTCCAGGGCACTGTCCCTGTGCTGAGCGATGCAGGAATCACCTGGTTGTTGGCCATTTCCCAACACCCACAAACCCCAGCCCTTCACAGATGGTGTCACAGAAAGCTAAAGGAAAGTAGCTCTGGGAGTGGGCACTCACCCAGGCAGGAGGCACCTCCTTCTGTGCCTGGCTGGGGCTGCTCTGTGCTGTTCCTGCAAAAACCACAACAGCACAGTGGAGCAGGGGGTTATGGAGGAAGCATGAGCTAACACATAGTGATTCAGTAACTCCTAGGAAGAAAGAAAAGTGACCACGTACTTTCCTTTTGACTTCACATGGCCCGTGGGAGACACATTGACCCTCTGGATGAAGGTTCGGAGGACGCTGCGACACTTGTAGAACTGGGCATGGCATTTCTTGCAGACAAACTGGGGGAGTGCAGGGTCCTGCCGCACCGCCACACCAACCAGCCGCTGGAAGTCAGTGAAGAAGACCTGATCCACACGCCGCTGCTTCTCTGAGTTCTCCCCCATCACCGGCACCTTCCCAAAAGCATTGCGCAGGCTTCGGGAAGAGAACTTCCCATGGCAGAGGCGACAGTAGCCAGTGCTCAGGGGTCTCCTAATTCCTGCTGGAGAAGGATGAAAAGTGGATGAAAGGTCCTGAAAGATGTTCCCTTTCCCTTGGAGTTAGATTGAGTCTGCAGCTCTGACTTGAGCACCAGTACAGAAAAGCTGGGCAGAGAGACCTTCTGCTGTGGATCCAAAACGGGCTGGATCCCACAGTAGACTGTCTGGCCCCAGCAGAGGAACCGCAGGGTTTGCTCACACACGCTCGTGTGTCCGTAAGCCCTGTGTTCGCCCAGCTCGGCTCGTCCTTCTCCCTCCCCAACGTTTATCGCTGAAGAGCTCAGAGTCCGTGGTTGCGCTCCTCGGCCGCCCAGGCTCCGGCAGCCACTCGGACGCTTCGGGGCCGGGAAGCAGGTATGTGGAGCTCCGGGAACGGCAGCGAGGCGGGTCCGGAGCCGCGCGGCGGGACCCGAAGCGCCTGTTCCGCAACCACCGCGGCCCCCTGCCCCGTCTCCCCGCCGCCGGGACCCACCCGTTGTCCGTCCAGGTGGTGCCCGACCCCAAGGGAGCCGCGGCCCGACCAGGCATCGACCTGCCGGTGCTTCCCGGCGGCGGCTCCGGCCCCGCGAGAGACGCAGCCCCCAA